>JSYX01000281.1:0-42782 GCA_000787465.1 Thermomucor indicae-seudaticae
TTTAATTTTCTTCACTGCAAATTGTTTTTGCAGTTGGCGCAAACGACTTTGCGAACAGTGCCAACGTCATCTTAAAAAATAGTAGTTATGTCCCCAGCCATGTTACTGCCTTTCTTTGTGTCCTTTCAGTTACTCCGGATTTCAAGCAACTCATGGACAATGTGATCCTCAATATCAAAGTTTTGCAAAGAAAAGAAAATCATGCTGCTGCTTTGCAGCTGTTGAAACGTGTTGCATCACAGGTTCGCCGCAATCACAGCGACAAGCGACATCGTTGAGGTTCCTGACTTTCTGTGTTTGTGGCAGGTGGTGCCCATAATGCGCAAACGAGGATGGAAAGTATCCCATTTATGTGAGTTTTTTCCTTCTAATCCCAACCTCCTTGGTTAGTTTGTCCTCTGGAATCTATCTCCACGCTTTGCTCAGTCGGTCTCATGTTTTTGCATTAGGCTGCAACATCAATAAAGGTTACAAGATCAACATTCGTCTTCGACCCCACTATGATGAAACCAGCTTCCTCGATTATAACGATCTTTTGGGCACCATGCTGCATGAGTATGACCATTATTCTAGCTGATAACTCGTCTCTCTTTGGCTAACCCTGATAACCGCAGACTTGCTCATATAGTTCGCGGTCCACATGACGCAGCGTTCTATAAACTACTGGATGAATTGAATACGGAACTTGATCAACTGATCTTGAATGGGCAGAAAGGATATTCTCCTTTTGTTGGTGAAGGATATAAGCTCGGAGGGACACCGGTTCGGACCATGAGCGATGCAAAAAGACAAGCTTTGGCAGCAGCGGAGCGTCGACGAGGTATCCAAAGTATAATGGTTCCGGTAGGAGGTGTACGACTCGGTGGGCTGGCTGTCCAAGCTGCTCTGTCCCCTTCGGAAATGGCAGCAAGAGCAGCAGAGCGACGACTAAGAGACCAGAAATGGTGTGGTGGACTGCATGAAGAAGATGATACGGTGGATGCTGGACCGTCTTCAGATTTATCAGCGCCTGAAATTATTGAATTGGGTGACGATGATGTCCGTGAGGCTGAATCATGTCACGGAAAAAAGCGCAAAAGAGACGAACAGAACTCTCAGGAACGTGACAACAAGATTCGTCGTACTCATCCTGTCAGTGATTCGAAAATGAACAAAGGAGAATGGCCATGTCCTGCTTGCACTTTCATTAACAAAGAGCCTGTGTTGGCTTGTTTGATGTGCCTATCAGAACGTCCTGTCAAGGCAAAGTCTGACGAGGCCACAGCCGCTGAAGACTCGGATAGTTATTGGACTTGCCCACAGTGCACTTTGCAGAATGAAATGCAGTGGTGGATGTGTCGTGCATGCGAATATGTTAAAGTTCGATAGCATATCCCATCCGGTTATCGTAATCCAATCGTATCTACCGGATCATTCATGTTTACATAGTTTTCTCAAATCACAACTTTACAATAATATCTATTTCTATATCCGTTTGATCTCTAGAAGGCTGAGTGCTAAGAGATGCAAAGTAGTCGCATGGCTTAAGATGGGCATTGAAACAATCTTCATGCATTCCTATAGTCGTAGACATTACGCATACTCCATAATCGGTGCCGGAAACAGATACTTTCTCGCCCGTCAATTTTTGCTTCAGTCATCAACTTCGCGATGTTTACATGTTCTGCTTTATCTTCAAACGGTGGTCTTGCATTCGTAAGAGTAAGTGGTGGAATCGGTTCATTATCAGTTTTCTCACTTGCTGTCTACAGGGAAACAATTGTTATACTAGAACGAAGACATATCATCTGCAAATTCATGCGATAGACAATAAAGCCGTTGTATATAGTAGCATAACCACACCAACATCAGGCCACCAATTTGGGTGTGTAAAATCACCAATTTCAGTGTGCAGAAACACCAGTTTGAGTGTGCAAAAATACAGCGGATTCACCAAAGATGTTTGTCTTTCCACCAAATTGATGTAGAAATCCTGTATTTTTCCATAAAACGGGGCGAAGAAAGGAAGCTTTTTTTGCTGAGATTTCAGCAAGATCCCCGTTTCCAGCTTCTGACAATGAAGTAAGGGTCCTCAACGTTAAAATAGATCTGTGAACCCAGGCACTAATGTTGTCGTCGACAGTGTTGTTAAGGAAATTCAACGAATCAATGACCGCGAGCTTAGCAGTAGCGAATTCTCTGAGACAGCATCGTGGCACTATCAGTATCGCGATACGGCATGGATCTTTGTGTCCAACTTGCCTTATGATCTGACGGAAGGCGACGTTATCTGCATATTCTCTCAGTAAAGTATATATTGGCTTCACGATCGTCCGGCATACAGCTGTTAACTGTGATGAAGGTATGGGGAGATCATGAATATCGAATTGGCACGCGATCGGCACACTGGCAAGTCAAAGGGATTTGCATTCCTTCAGTATGAAGATCAACGAAGCACTATATTAGCTGTCGATAATCTAAACGGAAGCAAGGTTTGTGCGTACACGCAACTGACCGCTGTATCGAAGGCTGACTGTAATGGCCTATATGTACAAGGTCCTTTCACGGACATTGCGGGTAGATCATTCATACGGACCGAAACCAACTAAACGAAAACTTGAAGATGGTACCATTGTCGAAGAACCTTATATTCCCAAGAATAACGCAGCACCACCGTTGATCGAAGGTATGAGAAAGAGAGAGAGAGAGGAAGAGTGACAGCCAGCACCAAAGTTAACATTCGTCTGGAAATAGCATCCGAAAAAGAAGAGCAAAAAGAAACTGAAAAAGAGGAAGACCTTGACACGGAAGATCCTATGGCGGCATACTTTCGAGATAAAGAAAGAAAACGAAAGAAGAAAGAAAAGAAAGACAAAAAGGATAAAAAGGATAAAAAACGCAGAAAACATGAAGACGAGGAGGACTAGAATTTGGGAAATATGCGTCATGAGAACACAATATTAGCATTGGAGTCGTGTCCTGGTCGATAGACAACATGAAGCGGGACTGTGTGCTTTTCACTATACATGCCTGCTGTGGATAATTGGCTTCGCCCTATAGCATTTAGTCGATGTAGCTAGTATGCGTAGCCGCGGCCATATAAAGACCACCTTGCAACTTGTATTTCTTCGTCCTCCACAATGGCGCCAGCTTCACCGGCGGAACAAAGTATCTCTACCGGAATATACTCTGTTGAGGCTGGCATTTCACTTACATTTGACCGCTGTGCGGGGAGCACTATTACTGTTTGAAATATAAGCTTTAGAAAGGTAGCAAAGGCAGCATCCTTGCGCCTATTAGCAATGTTAGTTGCGTGGTTAATTCCAGAATTGATACCAGCATGCTAAAATACACGGCACTCTTCGCAAAGACAACGAAGAAACGTTTACGGTAGGTTGGGTTGTGAAAGTGGTACATGTCAGGTGGGTTGCAAAACTGAGACGAGAAAGTCTGGTGAAGATCCGACGAATTAACTGCGGACACGTCATGGAAAGAAAAGCCGTTAAACAATATCAAAGATGATGGTTAAGATTACTTGATCCTGTAGCCACACTGTGTGGCGCTACTCTCACGTTAAGACTTAAAAGGCACTTGATGCTGCATCTGACGACACTAACCGCGATATCTCTCCGAGTCACGTCTCACAAATTTCGAATTTGAGCACTCGACATTCCTGAAATTTTTCTTTCTCTTTAATCATTGTTTTTTTTTCTGAATATTTCGAGCAAATCAGATCTTGTCAGGTCTTCAGTCAGCAAGCGAGCCACCCTGATGTTCGTGTGGTCTTTCAGGAAAAGAGACACGTGACGTACCGATTATGCACTGGATGCTAACTAGTAAGTAAAATTTATAGAACTGCCAAAGCTCAGGATCCTTCTGCTCAAGTTTCGCGCACCAACCTCAAATCGCAGTCTTTACCTGCAATCTGGACTATATCAGCATTTACTCTCTCATCGTGAACCAACTTTTCCGAGGAAATATGGGACTGCAATGTCCAATCACAGTGTTCCCTGATTGAGGCAAATTTTAGCATTACTGGTCCATCTTAATAGTATTAACACTGATTCTCCTGTTCGACTTATTTTATATTCTTCAAACCTAAAATTGAAACCGAACGCACTATAATGATTTTTAGAACCAGCCAAGTCCCAGTTATACCAAAATGACACGAAGCAGTCAAGTTACGTCAAAATTCTGCTGACAGCATTTGATACCGTGTAAATGATTCGTTTTGTTGCTTGTCGTTTTTCTTGCTTTCAAAGACCTCTAGTTCGCGTCGCTGTTTCTCGACTTTCATGTTTGTCAAGAGCGTCGACCGCTTTCCCTGTCAGGATCCGGCCGCGGGCGATCATGTCTGGCTCTTTCGGCTCGTCACGTTCCCAGTACTTTTGAGTCGTGACTCCTATCACACGGGGCCTGGAGCCCTTCATCGTAAACTGGCGATCCGTCATGCGGCCACGCCGCATCATCACCTCTTTGGCTTTTTGATAACAAAAGCGTCTGGCCAGCAGCATCAAAAAATTTCCAGTCATCGCGATATTTACACGTAAGAATCCGGTTATAAGTGCCTTTTTGCTGCAGGCTCTCACGCATATCAAAGTCATGCAACAGGCACTCGGCCACAAGTTATTTTTTTCTCATTGCGGTGCCAACTGCAAATACTAGCGGAACAAAGATGCTTCAAGCTATACCGTGTAAATATGGTAATTCTCTATTATTGATTTCTTCGTCTCTCTTTTTCTTAGAACGACTCTGTTGCTGTCGAGCCAAGTAATTTTTCTGCGGTTTATGTAAGGCAAAGACTACGAGAACGCCAGGCAGAACGAGCCAAATCAGACTTTACAGCAAGAGCTCCCATATTGGTAAGAAATATGTTTAATAAATGCCGTAAAGAGCTTGAGGCTTTATAAATTTTATCAAGCTTACCCATATTTCAACACTGTACATCTTCATTTGCCCCTTATCTTTATCATACACCGCATCTCATACCCGAGTTTTAGGTACCTCCAACAATTCAAAATAAGCGACCAAGCTGACAAAGTTTTTAGACGCTTAATATTTAGAAATATATTGACATTTCTTTCAGTTTCAAATTTAAAAAAATTTGCACTATTTTCATGCACGGAAATATTCATACAACGGCCACGTCTTGGGGAGCAGGGCATAAAATACATGCGAATCGTGTTGTCTTCTACGTACGCTGTTCACATGTTTTCTCACAGGTGAATTGTTCCGTTCCACTCCAAAGCAATAATTATTGCATCTCCATTTCCGGTCACACCAGACAATCAGAAAGAGAACTTTTTTCGGAAAAATCAAGGGCTGTAATTTCTGTAGCCCATGCATGTACTGCTTTTTAGGGTGCTTTCCACCGGGAACACTCTTGAAATTTTGCGTGCAAAAACTTTTCGTTCTAGAAAAATTATATCTCTTACGAAAAACCGACCAGACATGTAAAAATCCTAAATCATGCGGAATTGGACAACAAAAACGGAAAGTTGAACTTGGCTGTATTTGTATTTTGCCGGAGAGACTAGTAAAATTATGTCCTAGTACAGTCATCCCCCGATTTTTTTGTCTCCGGTTTTTTTCCGTCCTCGAATTTTTCGGCTTTCTTGAAGATCAATCCGCGGAAAACTTCTAAAATTTTCAGTTCCTCGCTTATTTATTTTTCCGTCAGGAGAATGACCTGGAAAAAATCGGGGTTAACGTATATATTTGCTTTATTGCTTTTTATTTAAGGCAATTTGCATCCTTTATTTTATTTTCCTACGTGCCAGTTTGAGCATTTTCTTCATACTTGCATTTGACGTCTCGTTTGGTGCTTTTGGGATATTGAATTCTGTCTTTGAGCACTAGGCAAGTTGCACGTCTGTCAAAAGGGGCTCCCTCACTGTTCTCTGGACCGATAATTCTCGCTGACCCTGGTTGCGCTTAACATATTTCTTTGGTGTAGTCACTTCAGTGAGGTGTTCAATAAAAGCAGTTCACGTCAATGGAATAAAACAGATTTATTTATATATTTGTGTGTTGGTGGTAGAGTGTCGTATCGTGTGAGTAATCAGGAAACAAGAGAAAAGGTAAAGACTGAGAAGTACGGTAAGACTGTTCAGCCGGTGTTTATTCTCGATTAGAGATCCCCTGGCATTGACTACAAAGAGAGGTCCTATTTATACTTTTCATGATCGATATTGTGAGATAATGTTTATACAATAAATCTGTCATTCCCCTTATGTTATTGGACTTGTTCCAGATCTTGGTAACGGATCGTATTGTACTTTATCCGCATTAGCGGACTTCTTCTATTGTCTTATTCTGGATACGACAAGTTGACCAGTTGCTCAAAGGAACTTCGGCTTACTTTCCAGATTATTCCTAGCGAACTTTGTGGCAGATGAAAGCAATATATTAGAAGTGCTTTTGTTATCGGGAAGGCGCTGGAATGCCACTTATTGCGATTGCCGCTTAAATGTTCTTCCAGGTTCCTGATTTCTCGATTTTTTTAGCCCTCAGACTTTTCTTCTCTGGCCGAGAAAAATCCGCAGCGGAAAAAATCAGGGGATGACTGTAAAAATCGCCCATAAAAATCGCTCATTGGCTAAAATGTTAAGCACGGCCACTTGACTGCGTTGGGCAGAGGCCATATTGATGTAATTGCTCTATCGTGTTTTACTCTGTAGTACTGGGAAGGCCGTGGACTTTACTCTACAGTCCTCATTTCTTCGTCTTTATTCATTCACTTCGTCTGCATATATAACAGAATTCATCGAAACTCGGCATGATGGCGAGTTTAGCATCCCGAGTTTTCTTCTTTATGTCGTTGTGTTTAAGTGGGAGTTCATAAACTGTATATTTTCTCTCTTACTCAACTCGCTGTAATTGCAAGGACCAGCGGCCTACAGAGGATTGGAAAACACCCGGAAAAGGTTCATCGCAGAGGCTTCTCTGTTAAAACAAAAGTGGCGACTTTCCGAATGCTTGCGTGCGTTATCAGAAACCAGGTTTGCGCTATGAGACATTAAAATAATGCGACTGTTGAATGAAACACCAACCTTGGCTGAAAGAATTTACCCGGCAATGATTCATGCACTTGTAGTAAACGTTTGCACAGGGAGAGAAGCTACACCTTTTAATGATTTACTTTGTGTGTTTTTTACAATATTGACAGGCTAGCCTTGGGTTCTGGCTATTATTCATGTCATATTGAGCATATACCTCCCTCACTGAAAAGTGGAATGGAAAATGAAAATCAGTGCAAAACGGTCTTCGCTAGCGGCGCCAGAAGTGTTTATTTCATAAACGAAAATCAGGCGGAACAAACGTGGTACGAGGAGTACCCGCTGTGCTGCTGAACTCGTTTCTGTCTGTCAGATCGACTAGATGCTAAAAGGAAAGCAGACAAGTGTATATGGAGAGTATTTTTTGTAATTGCGGGTAAGTACACGCAGATCCATGTAACTGTGTGAAATACAGGCCGTGATACTGGCACGGTTTATCTGAGCGGGTATTCTTCCCATTATCATACACCGAATACTTACAGTAATTGAAATTTGTTACATAGTTGCAGGTTGCACGTATTTGTTGTAGACTAAAAAGTTTAGCGCAAACCAGCTTTTCAGTGCAGTCGACCACCATTAAAACCATCTGGGTTAATTTCAAGTTTCAAGGTTTTTAGAGAACGGGCTAGACTACTTGCATGGTTGATCCCCGTTGATTTCATCTCCGTTAATTTAAATTTCAGGGGTATGAGGGTTGAAATTAACGGAGGGTCGACTTTAACGCAAAAACATCGAGGAATAGGATGACTTGAACTAAATCAAAAGCTTTTTCGGAAATTCCACATATGCTACAAGTAAGAAGCCATCGGCATCTGTTTAATAACAGGAAAAGAAAATGAGAAAGGGCATTGTCATGATGAGGGGAACGACCATTGCGGTGTTGACCATGATATGAAATAACATATTATACAATTTAGTAATTTGTACAGGGAAGAAATCAACATTCAGACGTATGTTGCATGAGCTATTTACAAATTTGCAATGCATGGTGTTTCTTTTTTCCATAGTACTTCACCTGTCTTGCTTGTTTAACATTTGCTCAAGACGGTCCAACCTCCCCTGGTAATCCGCAGTGGCTTTTTTTAGTGCGTCCTCAATGATTTTTTCGACCCTTGTGAGCGTTTCAGGTGACATTTGAATTGCTTGATCCATGTAGTACGATAAAAACAATTCATGGTTACTAGCGAAGAAACACCTTAGTAACCGACCATCACCTTCTATTTGATTGTCACGTACCGTAAGACTTCGTGTATTTCCTGAAGTATTTTATCTAAATGGTCCGCAAATTGGGTCTGCAAGATATTCTTTTTGAAAGGACCCAGAATCTCTTCCACCTTATCGAGTTGAGACTCGCACTTCCTGAGTCTGGCTTCCATTTTCGAAGCATCGCCTGGCTTGCTACTTATTTTTAATTTTCCTGTGGCCATCTCCATCTCCTGAACGCGTCTGTCAAGCATGTGATAATAAGCTGAAGACTCGTCCGAGGATTTTCGACGCCTAACAAGGTCATCCACCAACTTTTGCCTTGCATCAAACACCTGTTCTACTCTGACGTAGACCGCTTTTAGCTCCTCTACATTCTTCTCCATTTCCTCAACGCGTCTCTCGAGAGCGTCATAGTCGGTCTGGGATGCTATACAGAGGTTGTGTTGCTCGACAAGATTATCGGTCATTTTCTGTCTTTCCTGAAGCATTTGCTTTGTTCCGTACAAAAATTGCATTTGTGCAAGTTGCTCCGGAGATAGCTGATTACAGCGAGACCACAATGACTCAATCTTGGCTTTAGCATCCTCAAAACAGTAGTCAAAAGCTTTTTGGGTGATCGCTTTCCGGGCCATCTCCTGCAAATTCAATGCCGAAAGCTGACCTTGCTCTTCCTTCAGGATATTTTGTACCGTCTGCTGCACAAGTACGTCAGCCAGCTGTTCAATGAATGCTTCATGTTCTGACAGAGCGTTCTTTGCTGTTGTCTCACATTGCTGTCTTTCTTCATTTTGTATGTCCATGAAAGCACTTGCGTCATATTCGGATATGTCATCGACCGCGCTGAGAAAAGAACGCAGTTTATCGATGACAGAACTGATGCAATAGTCCTTTTCATAGACCTTCTTTCCAAGGTCGTCTAACTCCCGCCTAATTCGTGTTTTATAGGAAACAGCCGTGCTTTGTAAAAAGTGTATAATGCCGGTTGAAACTGCTTCCACATTTCTACGTAGCGTGTCTAGTTCACCGACGTAATAAGCTAGAATGGTTCCGGAATATGCTTGCATTTCAATGGGTATCTCGTCATGCGTTTTAGCGATACTATCGTACGTATTGAGCGATTTACTCTGTCATGTGAGCACCTGAAAAATGACTTACTTCTGTCTTAAATTTTCGATCAGACTTTCAAGATTACGTGTTTCTTCTAACAGCACAAACGTACAATTCAATCAATGGTCAGCCGAGATACATACCATTGGATCCTTACTAATTCGTTCCTCGACAATGGCAGGAACTCGGGAACCTTCCGGGCCCCTTGCTTCCTTCATTCCACAATACACTCGCTCTAACTCCATCCAGTTTTCCCATTTGCTGTAGCTGTCTAAAAGGTTTCTGAGATCACAGGCACGATTTAGTCTCTAAAGCTGGCGACAGTAGTAGGATTAGCTTACTCAAAGACCTTGAAGAGCGAGCTAGGGTCTGCCATGGCCGTTTGAAGAAAGGAACAGCCGACGCGCGTTGCACTTGCCCTTTCTGAGTCCGTAATATCTATTTTTGATTGGATGGCTGACTTTTGAACTGTGTCTTACTGCCTCGTTTTGGTCTCACGAATCCAAAAAAAAATTTTGGCCCTTTATTTCCTTACCTCACAGATAACTACGGTACTCTGAGTGAAATGGCTCTGCCGCTAGCGACCGATGCGATGAAGCCGAAAAGCGGTAGGGTGCAAAAGGCACCTCGGCCGTCAGTGGTTGGCAAAGGTGGCCGACCCAGTTCTATGCGCTTGCCCCTTTTTGATCGCAGGAAGCTGCAGCTCCAGTGGGTCAGTTTGCGCCGTGTTGGACCCGGCCTCATAAACGGCCACAATACCTGTTTCCTGAACGCCGTATTGCAATGCTTGACGTACACACCTCCGCTGACTCAATACCTTTTGACGGAAGGACATAAAAATCAATGTAAAAAGGGGGAAAAAGCTTGAAGATGCCTTGCGGCCGTCTCACTTTGTTCGACACCAGGTTCCATGACCACATTCTGCGCTCTCTGCGCTATGGAAACTCATGTACGGCGCATTTTTGAGGAACCAAAGAGTAAGTTGCCCGGTGCGGCCATCCTTCCGGGCTACTTTACCTCAAACCTTTCACGTAAGTGGATGATAAAGCACTCTATTTCTATGACAACGCCCCTTCTGATTGCAATGTGTCGCCTCAGGTCTTTCAAAGACATTGAAGCTTCGGCGGCAAGAGGATGCTCACGAATTCATGATGTTCCTTTTTACTGCTTTTCAGAAGGCATCTTTGAACGGACTATTGTAAGTTTTTTATCCTGCAAAGCTCTGTTGAGGAGATAAGCTAACAGGAGCTGTGATATGCTCCGTTTTAGCAAAGTCGAACCAAAGGTGGAAGAATCCACAATGTTGCATGGCGTTTTTGGTGGTCGTCTGCGATCCCAGGTTCGATGCTTGAGCTGCAAGGCTGAATCCAACACGTTCCAAGCTCTTCTTGATCTAAGTGTGGATATTCAGCATTCACATACTTTGGAGAGGGCGTTAAAGAATTTCATTAAAGTGGACTTTATTGGCGGTAAAGATCCGGCCACCAAGTATCACTGTTCCTCGTAAGTTGCAAGGAGACCATAGCAGGGAGTTTCTATTCCAAAACTTACCCCGCGAATTAGATGCAAAAAAAAAGTTAACGCGGAAAAGCAAATGACCATTGAACGGCTTCCATCGATGCTTTCTATCCATCTGAAAAGGTTTACCTATGATTTACGGTTCGGTATGATGCGCAAGGTGACGGACAAAGTTGAATACCCAAACTCGCTTGATATGGCGCCCTACGTTACGCCTGAGAAGCGAAAGATATACCAAAACGGCGCTTATTACGATTTGTATGCGGTTCTGGTCCACATTGGACATAGCTGTAACTCTGGGCATTACTTTGCGTACGTGAAGAGCCCTGAAGGGTTGTGGTACCGAATGGATGACGAGGAGGTAATGCTGCATACACTACCGCTCCTCGTAGCGCGTACAGACTCATGACCAACCACGATTTAGGTGACCAAAGTTTGCTTAAAGGAGGTGCTTTCCCAGAAAGCGTACATGCTATTCTATGCGAAGAGAACGCAAAGCACAGCGAAAACAGCTTCGTCTTCCTCTCCCTTTTCTGCAGCTCCCTCTTCCCTTTCTTCCTCGTCGTCTTCGTCACCGTCATATCCTGTCAAGACCGAACAGGATGCCAATACGACGAACGGGCCGCTGGACGGCAATTCTCGCAAACGGACGGCGAGTGCATCGCAAGAGCACTTTGCGGAGAAGGACGAGCGTTGTGCCAAAAAGCAAAAGACCGATGAAGCAGAGGAGAAACCATTTATTCCCGGTGAAACTGCAAAGGTTATTGCAGATTCTCCTAACGACTGGTTTGTCAGGCCGTCATCGTTGCCTCCCCGGTCGTTGCGCGGTAATCAGTCTCCACCGACCTTTGCTGCTGCTGTCAGCCATCCGAGCGTTTGGACCATTCGTCCAATCTCAGAAGACCTTGATGATCGAAAACAAGATGACCCCAAACCGTCTGCCCCACCTCGCTTCAGAAGACCAATCCCTCGATGGAATGTCACTCCCATTCAGAACAAGTCAGTATAGAGTCAAACGTCTTCTTTTTTTGGAATCATCTGACATCTTCGTCTTCAAAGACACCCCTCTATTTATCATTGTTGATAGCCAAGGGAATGTTACTGCATGTAACGTGTTCCATATGGCTGTCGTTTCAGGTTTATTCGCTCGCAACATGTACATATAGCATGCACAAACGCACTTTTCTTCTTGCTTCCAAGTACATTCTTACTTTTTTTCTAGAATAAACGCATTGTCTGTACGGCTTTCGCGCATCCTATACGAACACCCATATCAAACTCACTGTGCTCAAAAGAAACCCCTTCAGGCTCAGCGGGCAACAAAACAAAAGGCACACAAATTTTTTGCCTGAAGCTGGATATCCGCCATGAATGGTATAGCTATTGTATTTCTCAATGTCAATAATGATCCGTGCTTCTGAGACAAGAGTCGTTTGTTCATGATTCACGGACGTAGAAAGAATCCGCATGACGTTCTGCCTGGCGCGGAATCTCGCAAATTACTGCCAATGTAGGGTAGGTGTTGAAGTCGGGGGGGGCAACAGTGCACACATTCCCGCTAACTTGATAGCTGCAGTTTACACGGCGGATATCTTGTGCATCTGGACAAGCGTTCGTCTATACGAGAAGGACTCCAAGTCAAGTAAGATGGGGGTTCAGCACAAAAAGTGCTAAAGAAAACCAGCAGACATTAAGAACAGCCTCCCGCCCACTGTTTATATATATAGAAGCATCCGGTAATGACAACGGTGCGATATAACTCTTCGGCAACTGTTCGGCTAAAGACGCCAAAGGGGACCCGGGATTATAACGACAAGGAGATGGCTGTCCGAGAGCAGATGTTTGATACCATCAAACGAGTGTTTCAGCGACACGGCGCGGTGACGATCGACACGCCGGCGTTCGAGCTACGCGAAGTGTTGGCGGGCAAATACGGCGAGGAAGGAAACCAGTTAATGTATGATTTGGCTGACCAAGGCGGCGAACTGTGCTCGCTGCGTTACGACTTGACGGTGCCCCTCGCACGGTTTCTTGCGATGCACGGAAAGGAGTATGCCCAACTGAAACGGTATCAGATCGCGAAGGTGTATCGACGTGACCAGCCCGCCATGACAAAGGGTCGCTTGCGAGAGTTCTACCAGTGCGATTTTGATATCGCCGGTCGTTATGACCCAATGATACCGGATGCTGAAGTGCTTCGGATACTTTGCGAAGCATTGAATGACTTACAAGTGGGTGAGTTCGCCGTGAGATTGAACCATCGGAAGATCCTGGATGGTGTCTTTCAAGCATGCGGCGTGCCAGAAGATAAGATTCGGTCCGTATCATCTGCTGTGGATAAACTGGACAAGATGCCGTGGACGCTTGTACGAAAGGAAATGGTGGAGACCAGAGGGGTACCGGTGGAGGTCGCAGATAGGATCGGTCAATATGTAGAGCTCCGGGGAAGTGCAGACGACGTCTTGGCGACGCTGGAACGGGATGACCGATTGGCGACGAACCCGCTGGCGCAACAAGGCATCGCAGATATGCGGCTTCTGTTTGAGTATCTCGAAGTACTAGATGCGAAAGATAAAATGCAGATGGACTTGAGTTTAGCGAGGGGCCTCGATTATTACACTGGAGTTATCTATGAAGCGGTGATGACAGAGAATAAGTCCATCGACGGTATTGGCTCCATTGCTGCAGGCGGTCGCTATGATGACCTTGTCAAGATGTTTGCAGGCCGCAACAAAAAGGGTGAACCGAACCTTGACATTCCATGTGTCGGTCTATCGCTCGGTGTCGAACGCATCTTTTCTATCCTGATGGCCAGGCAGTCTCAAAACGAAATCAAGAGCAAAGCAACCCAGGTCTACGTGATGGCTGTGGACAACGGGTTCCTTAAAGAACGGATGGCTATTGCCAAGGAACTCTGGGATCAAGGTATCAGTGCCTCATTTACGTTCAAGGAAAAACCAAAACTAGAGAAACAGTGGGCTAGCATAAGAAAAGATAAAGTGCCCATTGCAGCTATTATTGGCGGGGAAGAACTGCAAAATAATCAAGTCAGACTCAAAGATATGAGACTGATCGACAAAGCCCAAGGCCCAGGCAAACTAGTAGCACGTAGCGACCTTGTGACAGAGATCAAACGATGGCTAGAATATAACCCATAAACACAATGTACACATGAGCGGAGCCTTTCTGATTGTGCGCGAGTTTGAAACTAGTCGAACTCTCAAGTTGCTAACTAGGTACCATTTTAACGTTTGGCTGAATAAGGTTGCTGTTGAAGGGGTTTCGGTTGCTTAGACGCATTCGGACCGGAAGTGTTCTTTGAAGCCATAGTGCTGGTTGATAGTGAAGAATTAGGACGCGGTTGTTGACATTGCTGCTCAAGTTGCTGACGGTATATGAGACGTGGATCGCGGGGACTAATTATGTTTGGAGGTGGTCGATTAGCGGTCAAGCTACCGGCGGACGGCGGGGCTACAGGTCGCGCTGCGGGTTCGCGTACAGTTTCCGATGGCCCCGGTTGAGAGGGCGCAATTGTTTTGGGCTTTAATTGTTTCCGTATAGCTGTTACTTCTTTCAAATAATCTTCTGTCAGACTCTCCAAGTATTTTTCATGTCGTTCACGCAGCTTGTTTATTTCAGTAGCAAGTATGCCCTATTTCATCCTCTTTTTAAACCCTGTTATGCTCGAACTTCGTTACATTTAGATATTCACCTCCAGTGCACGTTCGTATTCCGTGTTTGTATTTTCCTCGTGAAGTTCATTGTCTTCCATTTGCTTAGGTTCTACAATCCCAGTGTTCAACACTGTGTTCATATATGCTATGGCGTTTTCAATTTCATCCGCATGGCGCTCCAAGAACTCTACACCCTGCAGCACTTGAAACACCTTGCGATCGTTAGGCAACAAAGATCTATCGACGCGATCTGAAAACTCTCGTAGAAGGTTCGCATATTCTTCTGCCTGAATCGCTACAGAGATTTCCATGTTGCGCCGATGACGATTCCTGAGGACGCGCAATCGTTCATTTAAATTGTCATCTGAGGAAGCGCCGGAAAGTTTGTCCGGATCAAGAAAATATTCCTTTTCATCGTCACTGATCAATAAACAAGTGGACGATTTAGCAACTTGTAGAATGCTGTCTGTTGCTTGCCCATACCTCACTGGGATCTGGCTATACCAGAACGTTTCCTTGGGATAATCCATTGATTTTCGTAGTTTTAAGTTTTTCAGAAAAAAAGCGCGGAATAAAGCGCAGAAAGAAAAGATTGTAGTGAGAAGTGTTATTCTGTGTCGTTTGAACTGTCCATAAGATCAGATAAGTTTGCAAAGCGATAATAACAGTGCTAAAACTTAGGGTGCCTTACTCTGTCGAATCATCAGATTCAGAGGAAGTCTTGTCATGGGCATGTTGCCTTTCCCGGAGTCTAACGGCCCAAAACATGTATAAAATATAGAAACTAATCGCGATTTGTCACTTACCTTCGGAAACTCACTGGCTTGTGGCGCGTTTTGACCGCACCCAGTATGTCGTCTACATCTTGGTCTTCGTCGCTTTCAGCTACATACGGGAAGGTAGCGTTTTCTGCCTGGGTGGCAGACGATTCCGGTACGGCAGGCGCAGCTGCTTGTTTTTCTTCTGAATGTGGCTGCGTAGCTTGCTCTGTATCTGCTGGTGGCTGTGGACCTTCATTTTGCGTTCCGGTGGCCGTATACTGCTCTGTATTTGACCGTGGCTGTGGACTTTTGTTTAGTGTCCTGATTAGCTCCGTATTTGACCGTGGCTGTGAGCTTTTATTTTGCGTTTTGGTCCTATGTTACTCGTGTCAGTTTATGATTTCTGCAGTTTGCCGTTATTACATCAGAAACGCACCGCTTAGACTTGCGCTTTCCTTTTCCTTCCTTTTCCTTGTCCTTGTCCTTGTCCTCGTTCTCGTCCTTGCCCTTGTCCTCGCCCTCCTCCTCAAATTCGGTCCGGGCAGCACGACCACGCTTTCCTAGCTTACTAGTCCTAGCTTTACCGCTAACAGAACTCTCCTCAGGGGCAGCTGACTCTGTGCCGATCGCTCGCTCTATAGTTTTGCTTAGCAAACACATCTTCTCCTACGCTCTAACAGGGCTTACTTAATTGATCGCGTTCATTTAGTAGTAACCGTATTCTGCGCTTTTTGCTATTTATGATTTCTTTGAACTGAAATTTTTCGGTGTGGTTATTTCCGGTTCTTGTCTTGTAGCAAAATTATTCTCTCACCCGTTGCATCATGGTCATGTCTGCATCGACCTTTTCATTGACAGTTTCCTCAAGGCGTCGTTCCATGGAAGCTTTTATGTGGACCAAGTCATAGTTTCGCTGGGACAGGACGCGTTCCACTTGCTGTGCTAAGAGTTAGGAAAAAAAGATTTCATTGGCGCATTATCAAAGACGCTCAAGCTTTCCGAACCTTGGCTTTTGCACAGTGGAGGACACTATGCTCCATCCAGTTCCGAATCAAGTTGTCGTGTTCACTTTTGGGAACACGGGGTACTTTGAAATATCCGACTTGATACTAAACATCAATAGTATGAGTTGCAAGTGTTATGTGATGAACCCATTGCCGTTTAACGCAACATACCAAAAGCCTGCTACCCATATCGCTAAAGAGAGATAGCTGATATCTATGTTAGAACGGTGGAAAGTTCAGGATGGCCCACGAGAGCCTACCTCGCACTCATTTACTGATGGTTCCGCTCGCCACGAAAGATTGTGTCCTTCAAATTCGGTTTCGCCTTGGAAAGCTGCTCTCACAACTTGATTGAGCTTTGGTATGAATTCACTGTCTTCTGGACGTAAGAAGGAATCCAGGTCGCGACGGTGCACTGCAAGGGAAGCAAGACATTAGTGCTTCGTACATCCGTTGGAAATCAGTAAGCTAGGTTTACGTGTACCTGTCCCCGACCAAAATTGGTTAACATCACTCACGGTGACTTTACAAATGGGGGCTTCATTTTGATCTTTTACAGCAAAATCAACATCGTTCATCCACTCGCAATCGACGTAATAGCCTTGCGACTTGTGCTCTGCTTTGAAAAAGAAATGCATGAAGGTGAAAGAAGCTATTGAAACCCAGCCTGTGATCTCGCGCTCGCGCTCTCTTTGTTTTGTGTTGGGCAGCGAAAGCCCGTTCTTTGTGACTCCTCGTCCCTGCAAGGCAGCAATATATATAAAAGACACGCGAAATAGCAGAGCCTAAGCGACACTGGGAGATATGAACAAAGCAGATGGTTTCGGCTTGCCATCACCCAAACCAACAACATCCAGACCTGGAACAACCGGAGCTGCTCCAAGTGGTGATCGAGCTTCAGGAAATCAGTCCCTATGGTCGAATTTTACGAATGCAATCGAGCGCATCTTCAGTAGCCCGAGACATCCGTCGGAATCGCAAGCGGAGCAACGCCGAGAGGAATCGCCTACGACAGTCAGAGTTAGGTGGAGCATTCTAAAGGGGCAGACACATATCTTTGCTTAGAGGTTTCTCTTTTTAAACTAGACGGCCAACTTTGCAAAACCTTCAGAATACCTAAAGACACGTGAAGATCTGTCACAGAGACCAAGGTCTTGGGCGACATCAGACGAAAGGAATATTTTAGCCGATACAGGTCGACCGATCTCGGCTTCGCGTTGTGTCCATCTTTCATCCTCAACGACAAGACTTCATACCACGCGCAATATGGTTGGCACTCAGGAACGCCGTTCCAGCAAGACAGATCCTACGATAAGCAGTAGAGCGAGAAAAGTGGACAAGCTTAGGAAAATACAGGAGTTAGCTGTGGAGTTGGATCGATTGGCAGAAGATGTTCACCGAGGAGTAGAACCCGTTGATCTGCAGCCGTTGGCGATTTCCGGTACATGGCCACAAGCTGAAGAGGAACGAATGGCTAAACTAGAGCAAAAGCTTGCAGAAATTCAGATGCAGGTAAGTAGGATACTAAAGAACGCGTTTGCGGTACAGAGTTGAAAGAGCTATTGTATCGCGCAGGTTGCCAATCTCGTATCCATGTCGTCAGTGTCAGAAGCATCTGTTGCGGCTCAGTCAAGGCCCGCTCAAACACAGCGTCAGCATGTACCAGCAGCAATATCTGTTGATTTTCAGCGTCCAGTGTCAGCATCAACAGCAGCGACGGCGACGACTCATATTGGTGTCGACAGCAGGCCACCTTCATTCGACGTGTCTTCTCCAACGCCGGGAACAGTGCAGAATCTGTCTTCACCGACTGCGTCCTCATCTGCACATATTGACGGGCAGAACCGCCAACCCACGGCAAATTCAACTCTGACCTCGTTTCGGCGGAATAGTCCCAGGTCAATCAATAACGATCAACCTACAAGTCGCTCAACGTTCTCGGCTCGGCGAGACTCTCTACTTCCGTCTCGACCGCTTGCATCAACGCTCGGTGTGAGATCTCCGACAGGAAAGCAGCGAGTCAGTAAACCTATGAGTTCTCCTGTTACCGTGCATAACTTGCCCGGGGCTGTGAGAGTTTTGCCACCATCTAGTCTTGTAAGAGATGCATACCGTAAACAGTCAGCGAAGGTAAGCTTGGCGGGCTTCTTTAACCCCCCCCTCCCATCCCCGGAAAAAAGACTGATGAGGTGGTGTCAGATGATACCCGATGAGAAACACTTGGGCACTATGCAAGAAATTGTAGAGCAGATACCTAAAGTGAAATTGCGACGAACTGAGATGATATTGTAAGTGCCTGACTAAGTCAGTTCTTTCGGATTTGTCATAATCTGAGGCATTTCCCCAACTTTTACATAGAGGGCCTGACGGACAGATGAAACCGAATCCTTTCTGGGCTGAAATCTACGACCCCAGGCGCAGATTTCGATCTAAGCGGTTACACGAGCCGGATACAAGTGGTGAGTTTATGGGATCGCATCGTAATCTTTGATGGCTGTTCTCATGTCTGGTTTACTAGATAAAGAGCCACCGTCCTCGCATGTAAAACGTCGGCGACAGGACGACGAGTAAAACACGATTTCGTTATTCTTTTGCGTTTCGCTAACATGTACATATTGCTTTTTTGCAACGGACACCAGATCTTATACTTTACCATTCATTTCAAATGCACGCAGAATAAATGATTTGGATGAGTAACTTGTCATCTTGTGTGGGTCTGTATGATAATGTCGACAGAAGAAAGGAGGGCCACGGGATTGTGACGACAACCGTTCCTCAGTCTCGCAGTCAACAGCAAAGTCCCCAATAAATGCCGGGATGTCTACTATTGTTCTCCATCGTTTGCGTCCTCCTTGCTAAAGTATGTCTGTGCCTGTCTGTTCCAATCACGAGCATAACAGAAACATATCACTTTGCAATGGAATGCTTTCCATAATCAAGGAGAGTATAAGATATCAAAGATCAGAAACTTTCCTCATGACATGAGCAAACAATAGAATCGCGCTTATAGAAAAGGTCATCTGGCCTTGCTGGTGATGGACCTTTGAAACTGAACTTTTTTATGGAGGCGTTTCTACAAGAACGTCACTGTCCTTCATTTTGCCTGCAGTAAAAACTTACCACTACGAGTCCGTATTTTTGGTCCATGCACTGCGCCGCAATGCTTCTGGCCAGGATATTTAAGCAGAGACATGCATGCTTCTCTTTACTTGGTATATCATCATCCCGAACAGAAAGTACCCCACATGAGATATCACGCGGTCGTCTTTATCTGATTGCGAAACAGTGCCCCACCAAGTTTACTCTGTACAAGCTATGCATGAAATACTATATATCTTCGAGCAAGCCGTCTGGCCGAGGAAGACAAGCGGAGCAAACCAATTATTTTGCTCGCAAGGCAGTTGAATTTTCCATACACGGTTTAAAAGATTGGCATTGGCTTGACCTGCGGCCCTGCCAGATAGAAACTTTGCCGTTCTAACGACAACGTTCTATCAGCATTCTGAAAGTGGAGTCAGTTGATTTTGCAGGTACAATTAAGGAGATCCTCTTGACCTTCATTAGCATTTGACCGGGACCAACGGTTGGACTTGGACATCCTTATTCTTCAAAGCCTTTTGATTGAGAAACGAAAGATATGCATTCCATCCGAGGCCGCACGCGCTATTGAGCAGCGGACGATGAGTATAAGGAGCAAACAGGGACCCAAACAGATTCACAAAGGGCCAGAATCGATAAGCATTAAAGACAGCAGTCCGGTAGCTCTTTCAGAGGTGAGGTAAGAATAAAGACACAGAAGACAAAAAAAGTCCCAGAATATACCGTTGCAAACTTCTCCTTTATTTGTTCCAGTGATCGACCTTCCAGGATGCTCATGGTTCCAAGAAAGGCAGCAACAATCGTGGGAGTGAACACAGTCTGATCGATGGCCAACCGAACCATTGTGGCTTTGAATCGGTTTTGAATAGTGATGAGACGATTGCGCGTACTGAACCATGTCCCGACTGGAGGGCCACCGATACAAGCTGCGTAGGTTACGATGCGTACACTCCTTTTGACGTCGTGCTGATTTCTTTGCTCAATGACATGTTGGGCAATGCAATCCCCGATAAAAAAACATGAATGCTGTTCCAGTAGTCGTTCGTCCTTATCACCCAGAATGCTGAACGTCGCCTCGCTACACCTTACCTGCCTGTACGGCATAGGTACGAACAGGGCGTTCAGCAATGCTCCTTTGATAACGCTGCAACAGGCGTCCTAGAGGGGACGCCATTAATCAGGGTGGGAGAGAAACAATATCAGGCTTTTGCGTTAATTTTGCCGCTGCTTTGCGACATCCTTTTGCGTCAACCAGGGACCAAATTTGCGCTTCAAAGAAAACGAAATTTGCACTCTTGCCTAGAGCTCGTAAGTGGGGACGGCTCGTCCTGGGACCCGTTGCATTTGTGATTCGTCCCATTTGCGGCCCTCCCATTTAATAACAAAACCCAGGATTAGGCATCAGTACCGGTGTGGCTCCAGATTTGCACCGTATATGGCGTATTGCGAACCAACACGTCGGGTACCGACAGGCTGAACGACTTCTTGGCATCTCTCACGGTTCCTATAACAACTTTACCCTGCGATTCATTCAAGCATTGGGGGATCTCGAGGGCAACTGGATTTCTTGGCCCATCGGTGAGAGAGTGGCCCAAGTCGTAGAAGAATTCCAATATGGACTTCTGGGCAATGATTTTGGTGGTCGTGGCGGTCTCCCGGACCGCGTTGGTGCTATCGACGGCAAGCTTGTACGCATTCACAAGCCCGCAAGATCCGGTGATCGTTATTTGGAGCGAAAGAATCATTTCTCCATGAACATCACCGCGATATGCAATGCAAGCAGACGATTCACGTATGTCCATTCGTGAGAATCAGGTATGCGCTTGTAACTAAATATTGTAGCAAACATTCATCATTTACATGTGTATCTCTTACTTTACACAGGCCGTACGCATGACTGGCGCGCTTTCACAGCCACTGGATTCTACCATCGGTTACTCACTCAACCCGAGACCTTGTTTCCAGACAACACCTACATTATTGCGGGCAAGTGTTAAATTGCGAACTGGCTTTATTTCTCAGTGCTCATCGACCTTTTGTTTCTATTAGATTCCGCGTATGGATTATCGCCTTACATAATTCCTAGCCATGACGTGAATCTATGACGCACACCTCAACAGAAGCTCTTTGATAAAGCTCATGCGAAAATGCGGAACGTAATCGAACGTGCTTTTGGTCCTTTGGTGTGCCGTTGGAGAATTCTGCGACAAGAACTCTACATGCTCGATCCAGAACAGATGTTGGCTACCATATACGCGTGTTGCATTTTACATAACCTTTGTCTGAATAGAAGGCATGATCTTGATGACAATATCTACCATGAGCAAGATCAGCCCACTGTATTCACGTCAGACCCATGCCGTGGTGAAGACTTCCAGGCTATAGCCGGGGCAACTGCGGCAGAACTACGTCGTCGTGGCCAGCAAAGACATCAGGAATTAGTGCAGTACATTTGGCCAACATATCATGGATAGAGCATTTTTTCCCACCCACCCAACCCTACCCTTTTCTTTTTTTTATTTTTGTATGTATCTATAATATATATAACTATAGTTTTTCTATCAATCGATCTAGTTTTTCTAAAAGTGGACGGCGATATTCTCTTCGCTCATTGGCAGCTGCTGCTTGCTGATCGAGCAATTGCTGTTGCATTCGTCGCGTTTCTGCTCGGTGCTGCTGCAGACTCTCCGCTTCCCGTTGGAAAGATTCCAGCATTTGCTGCTGGAATTGCTGCGATTGTCTTATGTGTTCCTCCAGGAAACGGAAAGCTGCGTCGGATCGCGCGGCTTGTCGGTCTGCAACGGCGTTGGGTTGCTGATGTCGTCGTACGCCATCAAGTGAGTCGTGCGTTGCGGGTGGCATCCAATGACCCCACGTCGGGACATCGGCAGGGACAGGGGAAACAGCAGAGGTGGCGAGCTCATCACTCGCGGCAGAGGGTGAACGTGGCGACACTGTCACCGTGGGGGTTGCAGCTGCGGTGTGAACCGAACACTGAACGGGTCGTTGCCTTGGCTGGAAGGTTGTCCCTGGTAGGGCTGATTCACCGACGTTACAGGAATGTTCGTACGGTAGCTGCCGTAAGGGTAGTTAGGTGCGCTGTTGGAAGTGTTGGATGGGGACATTGAGGCAAAGAAACAAGATGAAAAATATATGAAGTTGCTCTTAATTCAAAGCCTTTACAGCTCTTTTTATATTTTTATTCATCTTCATGTACCGTATTAAGAGTGGCATCCGGTATGGCATTTTTGTTTCCTGATCCGTTCCGATGTGCCAAGCCAGAAAAAGGATTTGGCTTCCATAAAGGAATAGTCATGGTCTTGTCCCGACGACGACCTCTCAAGCATCCAAAGATGAGAAGAAGGACGCTCGTGGTACCAAATTTCAGTGTCAGATCGCACAAAGATTTATTGGGAATTCTTCTGTCGACGTGCTTGAGAGCACTCTTTCACAGTGAATACCCCTATTGATTCAGCCTCTTTCATTGGCCTATACTACCATTCATTTTCTTTCTTTCCATTTTCCCCTTTCATTTTTGACCTCATACTCTCTGTGCACGCAATGAGGACTTATATGCAATGAGTCCTTCTATTGATGATAATTATAACACGGCTACAAAACAGCGACGAAACAGGCCATGTAACTGCTCTTGTCCAGACATTATGGGACTAGCTAGTGAAATGGTCGCAGTTCTTTTTTTGCTCACGGTAACTGCATCTTTACTTTAGGTGAAAACTGTCGAGCCCATCGTCGAAAGTGCTCGGTGCTGAATGGCACAAATTGCGAACGATGCGCTAAAATGGCCCTACCATGTTTGTTCAAGTTCAGTGGAAAGCCGCTTGCGACGAATCGAGATACGTCAGGCAACAGCATCGACGACACTTGTGAAGGAGGAGACAGCAATGGTTACTCGGTGAAGAACAGCAGTAGCAGTAAAAAAGTCGTTCCTACGTTTAAAAAGAATCAGCTTTTGGAGCAAGTGATGGAGTTACAGCAACACGCAGCCATGGTGGAGACTCAACTTCAGTTGCTGGGTGCGAACGTACATGCCCGAGAATCTTATTGTTTTCATTCTCCAGATATATGCAGCAGACGTGAAAACAAAGACGCTGATGACAAGAACGAGTGGAGGCTGGTTTTGAGCAGAAGGGCTGACGGCGGTTTACGCCTCGAAACACCAATACGAAACCTCTCGGAAATGGCGCAATTCTTGAATCAAACTTGGAAGTATTTCGTTATAGATCCAAAAACGCCTTACTTTTTACCATATACCACACAACCTGAACGATACATGCCTGTAACCAACAGAATGTTGCAAGCCGAGCGTATCCTGAGGGGTATTATCGGACAAGTCAGGAACATGACGACGACGGCGTCGTCACCGACAAGCATTTCCACCTTGAGGAGACGACGGTCGTTTTTTAGCAGCCAGGAAACGCAAGTGATGGCATCTTTCAATTGCAAGATGGTGGACATCTATTTTAACTGCCAAGGCTTCTTGAGCCCTGTCTTTGTGCGGTCGTATTACCTGCATTATCTCAAATCACATCCTCACTCGATGTTGACGAATGCCATGGTGGCCGTTGTTCTGTGTGGGCAATGCCGTCATGTACAGAACGCACAGGATACGCTTCCGTTTTCACGCCAAGCCTTGGCTGAGATCTATCGGGAGAAAGCTCGCCATCAGCTTCAGGACGCATTATTCGACAACGACGAAGACGAACAGCCGTCTGTGGAAAAGATGGCGACCATGTGGATGATTGCACAATGTCTTCTAGTGAAACTCCAGACAAGCGAAGCTCGGATATACATCACGACGGCATGGCGCATGGCAATCCAGCTCAAAGACAGTTATTCTGATACTCTGCAGCAATTAAACTGCCCAAATCTTGCTGACAAGCTTGATCCTGTGACTGTGGCGAAGGCAGAAACCTGGAGGCGGATCTTTTACATTATTCGGTATCTCGAGATCAGCATGTATATCGCATACGACGGGCTTGTCGATTTCTCGGCGATTATCTTCCACAGCAGCATTGGACGGCCAACAGTATTGCCCTGGGAACGTGAGGATCCTGTGCTTTGTAATGCGGTGCAGATATATCAGTATTTAATTACCCTGAGCGTGCTTCCAAGCGGTTGCGATGGCAGCAGACCGGAGGAACTAGTCTTGCACAGGCTTTATTCGGGCGCGCTGGAGGCTGTATCTTGTGCTGATTTGGAGTTTATCGAGAAGCGATTGATCGAGTTTTGGCACCAGATACCACGCGAATATTGGCTTTCTGACGCGCCTATATCGTATGTTGACCCGGAGCGTGTACGACGTTGCAGCGACCCACATGTGCTTTATCTTAACGAGATGTATTTTCTCTTTTGGCTCAACTTTCAGTCTCGTCTTATGCAGACACCCGCGAAAGCCGATCTGACTGGCGCTTCCTTTGGTCGACTGGACGCCGAACGTGCGCTGTTGATTGTGTCGATTGCGTGTGACGCTGTGACAAGGATCATGGAAGCCTTGTTGAGGTGTCTACCGTGTGCGATAGAAGCCCATTGGCTTACTGTTGTGCTGGATGTCTTGATGTTATTGAAGGACGCGGCTGATCCAGGTCTGCAGATGCGAGCACAATCCAATTTTCAGACTGCGTTTTGGGTCTTGAACAATAGCATTGGATCGTACGCTGATTCTGACGCACTGCGACAAATGTTCCCGCTCCCGAATGACGCCAAAAGCCTCAGCAGCAGTGCAGGCGCTAGCGTCTACAGTGGAATGTGTGGCAGCGGTTGTGCAAGTACTAGTCCTGGCGATTCGTCTATCGCTAGTCCTGATACTGCCATGATTGTTGACGGAAATAGCAACGACAGTGGCCTCTTTGGATGTGACTTGCCAGGTTGTTCGTCATCGTCGCCTCCGTGTAGTCCAGTGATGTCTAGTACCTACTTTGGTGAGTTGAAAAGGAAGCTTCAGATTTACTTTTCTGACATTCCCATGCAATAACCCTCTCCCCTTTGTCGTCTTCTGACTTGTATATGTGCATATACGACACGTTAACCCGCTTGTGTTTTTATTCCTCCTTACGTATCTAACTGTATTCTTCATCTCGACCCATACTTTTGCTTTTGTTTCTTCTTCTGTCATCAATACTCGAAAACAAAATAACATTATTTCTATCGTCTTGTTCCACGAATCACAGCGCGAACACCCAGTATGCCGTCCACAGTTTTCCGCTTTATTGCTCGCCATAGTTGCTAGTAAAGAGTCAATACGGCTTAGTAAGACAACTTTATCGAACGTAACCAGCCATGGATCGTCATGCGGTATTGGATTTGTAAGTTATGTTTACACCAGATGAGAATGCTTCTTTGCCTCGACATCAAACCCATTTCTGCGCTGGAGACGGATGAGATTGGCATCACTTCAGATGTTTTTTTTTTTGCACACACTGTCTCGAATTTCGCGCATATTGGTTTTCAATCAACGCAAGAAAACATCCCAGGCGATGCAAGCATGACTCGAAGTAAGTATCCGAAAGGAGAGCATAAAGAAATCGGACGTCGGGACTCAGAAACTCTTCGCGTGTCCAGGGATGGTGGAAGCCTGGAAAGCAAGTGGCCAGACAAAATGAGCCGATAATTCAAATCTATTCCGGCTTCGCCAATGGTAAACAGTCCCGTTGTTGCATCTTCTGGTGTGAGCTCGACCAGTCTGCGGTCACTCTCCGTGTCATGATGAGTGTTGTCGGGTGTTTTGGCGGTGTTGAACCAATGCCATGTCCAGGTTCGCAATCAGACCTCCGTTCGAGCGACTGGCTGGACGGGAAGAGATGGAAAGCCATGTTTTCGGATCGAACAGGTTCCGAAGCTGACTACGGGGAAGGGCGCGAGCGACTTACAACACTCCGAATTCATCAGTGGAGATGAGGAATGGCAAAGTAGTCAACTTGGATACTGGGCACCGGTAAGCCCGCACCAAGTCCCAGACAGGCCGGAATGTCGAGTGTTGGTTGGGCCTTGATGTCAATGACGACCCTAGTGCCGCGAGCAGGCACACGAAGGTCAATCCATGGTCCGTAAACCGGTCTCCGTTTTGTAGCGCAACATTCGCCGCAGCCGCACCAATGGCCCGGGAAAGGCCTTGCCAAACGCCAGTGAGATTGCGCGTGGGAAGCCAACAGACATGCTTTCTTGCTGTTTTGCTATGGGAAAAAAAACATTGTCAGTGATCGCTCAGAGGCATAAACCCAATTGGTACTTACAGGGCGACAGAGCGCAACCTCCTGTACTGCAGCCCAACGTCTACCATTCTCATCCTTATCTCCAGTCGGGCGCCATACGCACAGGTCGACATGTGCCGGCATGTCTCCTTCATGAAGGCCTATCGGGGAACATAAAGCGTTGGTACGCGCAAGTATGGCCACGATTTCATTTCGCTTACCAAGTGCGCATTGAGGCCAGTCCCAATTTCCCAGATTTCACTTGGGGAAAAGTCTGTGGCTAAGCGATTGGTGTTCGTCCGTCTATGATAGAAGGGCTGTTTGATTTTCATGTAACCCCGCGGAATCCTTCTTCGCCTTTGCGGTGTGTTGAGGTTGTTCGACATTGAGAGAGACAGTGAGTACTGTAGGTGCGAAAGGCTGTTTCCCAAGTCTACCAGTAAAAATCCTTCCATGATGGAGATTGATTGTGACGACTCTTCTAGGTGAGATCGAACAACCTCTTTTTTGCACTCCCTTATGCACTCTCATGTCGAATACGATAGCCTTCTTCATTGTTGCCACCAGAGGGAACCGGCATCCGGTAAGAAAAGCTCCCAAGGCAATCTGGACCAGGAATTGTCTCTGTTTTAGATACGCTGGAATATCACTTTCCACTGTGGTGTTCCCGCTTTGGTGGAGACCGACGGCGCATCTGTTACCGATGGTACGCGGTTTCGAAGGTGCCTAGTCTTGGATTGACTGGTTCTAGGTGCAAACCGATGGAGATGTCGACCGTCAAGCATGGTTATGACACCGGCGATTGCGATGCATGCTGCTGCCTCTACGTCGCGGTTCTTACTGTTTGTGCTTGCTGGTGGGATTGATGAGTAGCCTGCGTCGAAACGTTCAAAATGAACATCCAGGGACAGCAAACGACCATAAGTTTCAGTACAATTGATGTACAAGAATTGATGCTTTTCAACAAAAATGCTTGCAACAAACAGCGCTGGTCCAACGAATCCAAGTTTGTTCAGCAACTCCACGAATTGAGGGGTGATTTCTGGAAACTGGAACTGCTTTAAAGGTTGATAAAAAGGGCTCCTGAAAAGAGCGCGCTGTAAGGAGCTCTGGTCATCACCAGTTGGCGTCGAAGTTCCCGAGGCAGGCCTCTTCGGAATCTCTTTGGGTAGACGTAAACAGGGCAGGAACGTGGCGTTAAACTCTGGGTCTAACAAGAGTTGGAGGATGTCAACGCGTTAATCTCTTTCGTCCCGTCCTGGATGGCGAAGGGTCCCAGATCCACCGTTCGTATGACACTTTGCAAGATTCGTTGTATTAATTCTGCAGAGTCACTTGCTCCACACGCTGTTCGACAGTGCCTTTTGACAGAGCTTTCGCTGTTTGAGTTTGCTTCTTGAGGTTTTTTGTCGGGTCTACCGAATCGGGTCCGGAACGGTTAGGGTATGAGAAGGGCTAGAACCCGACTCGATTGGAAGAGACGAAGGAGGAAAGCAAGCTGAGGCTGGGTGTATCTTTTGTGCAGGGATTTGAAAACCAGAGCAGAGCAAGAGAAAACCAGACCAGAACCAGAGACCAGAGCTCTGGTCCGGAACCCTAGCCGCATAGGCTTCTTCCTTTTTGATTTGGTCGACTGTCCGCTTTGGAGCCGGCTTGTCGGCGTCTTCTTTTCGGCAGATATCTTCATTTGAGGCTTCCAGCTGCCGTCTTTTCGACGTGCCATGAGAAATGAAAAGGAAACTTTCCTGGCAAAAAAAAGGTTATACACACTTATTGATCTTCAATAAAGCAAACTTAAGAACTCACCGTCAAGCAAGTCAATCTTCAACGAAAAAGCAGTAAAAAGTAGGAGCAGGTATTGCAGGCAGTGGTGCAATTTTTTTTTCAGTTGCAACACTCAAACATTGATTCAACTTCCATAGGCGCTTTTCCCATTATCTGCTACTTGTTTTCAACATGCTTGGTGTATACGCAGCAGTAAGAATAACAAGCTGAACCCCTTCAAAATTTGTCAGAGAAAACCAGACCACTGTGCTCGTAATTGTCAAAAGATTCCATCGAATTCATGCAATCAGCCTTTATCCACATTTATATTGCCTTAATTCACCGATGTTGGATACACAAATAGGAGAGCAGCTTCAACCGGAGTACTGACCTCATGAACATCGTTTCAGGCGACGTTGCACCCATTTTGGAGCTAAAGTTTCTCAGGCATAGGACAAACCTGATGTCTTTCTCCACCTGCGCCAAAGTTCAAAAGGGCTTCGGCGTCCGGGTGGCGGCAAAAAGTTTTAGCGAGCACAGTTGGCTTTAATGAAGCTCTATAAGGACATTCTCGCTGAGGCGAAGAGATACCTTACCAGCAGTTTGCTGGCAGGATTTAAGCTAAAATCTATCCAGCTACCGGCTGTCAGGTTGTCCGATCACTTTACGTTAACAATAAATCAGATCTTCGAAGCGTTGATTGACGATAGCTTCTTTTTATTGCTAAAATTGGCTCTAATATTATCGTTATTAATAATTGTGTCATGACGACCTTTGACCGTTCCGTGTAAGGTATTCGAGCCAAGAAATAGTCTTTTTCATACACCACGGACAATTGCATCCATCGGCGCCGACTCGAAGGAAAAAAGCTAGTTAGTGCTGGAAGCTGCCAAATGAGAACATAACCACGCGAAAGGTTATTGAACGGGGGTGAACTTGTTTGAAGAAGCAACGCAAAGTAAAATCAAGATCAGCGCAAAAAGTGGCAAAGCCTAGCTCCAAGCACAACTTGCAATAAACGCGAATTCAACTATTTTGAGTGCTGCGAAATGGCTTACATTCCAAAAACAGTAACACAACTCATAAAACCTTTACCTCATATACTCTTAGCATCAAGAGAAAGAACATGGTTAGCAAACCCAAAAATGTACCTTGCGAAGGTATGCATTTTAATAACCTGGGTACTCATCAGATACTCATACGGGGATTTTTCCCAACTCAATGGCTATCCCTTTTTATTAGGCTGTCGAGAACGTAAAAAGAAATGTAGCTCTGGCAGCCCTTGCGATCGGTAAACTTGAAAAGCTTAATTGCTACTACTACCACATTCACGGCAACCTTCGCTCACTCGCTCTGTTGCGGTGATAGCTGTAAACGGCTCGGCATTCAATGTGTATACCTAAAGCCTACGACGCCGCCCGATTTCGGATACGCTGAATGCGTAAACAATTATAATCTCCACTGTCATATTGCCGAACTGGAATCGATGATGAGCAATATTGAAAAACAAATGGAAGAGCTGCGACAGACCCAAGTTATATTGTCGCCGCAGACTCAGCGTATCAGCCGACAAGACGACACCGAACCTCTAATACCCGATGATAGCAGTACTGTGAGCAGCAGTGATCGGTCGCCTCGCACTCCTCCTCCTCGCGCGTCCCCACCGTCCTCTTCACAACTCGTAGCAGTCCGTCATCATCATCACCACACTTTAGCGAAGACTCATAGTGATCACGACAAGACAGGCACTGGAGCTTGGCGGCTTACTGTCACCAAATCAGGCCGTCTCTGTATCGAAACCAATATCCGATCGTACGAAGACTTGATGCATCAACTGTATGCGATCATGCATAGCGAAGGCGTTCCGTTCTGTAAACAGCCGGCATCGATGGATCTGACACTCATACATCGCTATAAGCTCAATGCAGGAATGCGGCGCGCCCATTACAAAGCTGTCATGGAATGCATCGCAGACAGTACTCGACAGTACAAGTCGTCGTCGCCCCCAGCAATGCAAATTGGATATTACTGCAATCCAGCAGACGCGCACAAGCAGCCGGATCATGCCATGACGTCGAGACTCCTTGATGCCTACTTTTCATGCCAGTTTTACCGTTCAGTCATCGTCCACCGCCGCACGTTTTATACCCGTTTCGTGAATGGCGTTGAAGATTTTCGGTCTTCGTCTGTATTATGCGCGAAATGTGCAGCCATTATTACGATGCGTTGTCGTCATGTGCTTTCGATCGTGAGCCGCGAACAGCAAGTACCGCTGCATACCTACTACGCTAGCATGGCGCGGCGGCTCGTTGCTGCGACGTTTGACGAACCCACGCTGGATACCTTTGCGACCTATGTTTTTCTTGCACAATACCATGTCAATGTTTTGCAACCTGAAGAGGCTGAAAAATATCTCGATTTTGCTGCCAGGATCGGATATCTATTACGAGAATCATTACAAGATCACACGGACGAATATGAATTGTTTAAGCGTCTGAATTGGCTTTTATTAAACACGTCGCGCTTCATTCAGTTTGCACAAAACCGGAGAGGTGTCCCCGTGCGATCCATGGAAAAGAAAAGACAGCAGCATCGTCCGGCTCGCTTTTTTGAAGAAGCGAAATTTACCCAAGAATACGCGCCAAAACCGTTGCCAGACGAACCGCCCAAGGTGGTGCGTTCGCTATTGAAGGACGTGTATGGCCAACGTTTGCATTCTATTCTGAGCCCTTACCTGCGCGAAACCCGGTTTTCCAAGAGCCAGACACTTTCGTTACCGTTGCTTCTACAGACTGAAAGTGCGTTAAAGGAATACTACTATAAGGACATCCCGCCAGAGTACCGGCTATCGTTGAATATCTCTGACGCCGGTCTGACGGATGAAGAATTCCGTCGACGCTTGCGCAATGACCCAAACTGTGACAGTGCCTCGGTCAACCTGGCCATCCGATATTTTCAGGCAATGATCGGGATCCACGAACCACTCATTCCACCTTTGCCGACCAAACTGAGCGGGACGTCTCATAATAACAACGAGAGGCGATTATTATCTCTTTTAAATGATGAAGACGAAGAAGAACAGGATGACCGGGGAGAAGAAGAAGAACGTAGCATGCATACGGTTCGAGCATTTGAGACGAGTTATCGGGCCTCGGTCATTCTGGTGCGCTTGTTCGAATACTACATTTTTGATCTTGACATGTGCTCTGAGCTCGTCGTACCATGCTTACTGAGCGCGTGGGACATTCATCTCCGGAACGCCTGTCTTGGCCTGACCGATCCTGAAGAACTCAACGATCATGTTCCTAGTCGTGTGATCAAAGTGGCGCGGGAGTACGTTTTACGCTGCATCAATATCTTCCGCAGAGGCTACCACTACAACGCGGCGGATCATGCCATGTGGAAACATTATCAAGATGTAGAAAATAAGGTACTCGAGGCCATGTTTGTTGCTAGCCCTTATACGGAACCATGTCATACGTCCAATGTATGGTAGTCATCTGGTACTCCTTCCTTGTTCCTTTCTGTTGTACAGCCCGCGTTATTTGTTCTACATAGTTTTGTATGCACTAGTAATAATAGTAATAACTTCCTTTCGTGCTGTTTTCTGTATATCTCGAGCGAATCATGGCAATGCGTCTTCCTTTTTGCTACTTGGTTTGGGGAGCAACAGTGAAAGACCGCCGTCGTTAAAGTTTACAGTTGATAACCTTATGTCATCAACCTCGCTGAACAATAGGGTCGTAAGGCGCCAATGTTTAGTATTCGCGTAACGGACATGCCAAAGCATTGACAACAGTCAGCTTTCCACCATGATGACCTGCAATGTCGTATCTTTGCTTTGTCAATTGATCAAAAACAAGGGCAAAACCTGATTCGGAATGCTTATATCATCAATCATGCTTGGCGAAATCGTAAAACTGAGTATGTGTTCCAGAAAGAAAGTCCGATTCACTCGATATGTTCTCTGTGGGCGCTGCAATTGATCGAAGCATAATGTTAACTTTAGCTTTTATGCCGATCAAGAGAGAGAGCGACACATCATACTGTGCTGATGATATAGACGACGCCATGTATCTGTCAGGCACAACGCACACAGATACCTTCGACAAGCTATCCCAACTTGGATAACATGTTCCAGAATCAGTAACCAACTGGTTTGCGCGGACAACCGGCGTTTTTACCAGATAAGGAGGAAAACTGCAGCGAGATCCTTATTGGATTGTTCCGCTACATCTGCATGGAGAACCGCGCTAACGGACAATCGGTCGTATAGAGAGACAGTATCCGTCAGAGAACACCCGACGCATTGGGGCCAGTCGTGCAAGAAACCAGAAACGTGGAGACCTGTCAGGCATGACGTGCGGCTGTCATTGGCCGTGATCACGGGGGTTCGGGCAATGACAATCGGACAAATTTGTCCGATTTCCCCGCCTTTGATCTGATAACTAACTTGCTTGGCCCTTTTCTCCCCGCTCTTTTCCCCAACCCTATAAAAAAGTTGAAAACCTTATCTTTTTCCGCGCTACAATACACGCCATGACTTCCTTTTTACGACGGATAGGCTCGGCAATATTGGGCACATCACCCGCGAATGTCGACATTGACCAGATTCCGCCCGCGGACTGCATGGTGGAAGGAGACGACGCCTGCCTGTCGTGTCCGGCACCGTGCGACGACCACAAGGCTTTTCCGTCCTACTTGCAGATTGATCGCGACACGCCGCTGCTGGGCTCCATGAAGCCTTATGGGCGGCACATTTTGATCAGCACCGGGCAGTCCGACTGGGCCGAGAAAATCGAAGAAGATAACGGTTCTCTGGCGGCTACTCTCTCGAATATCATCAGCAAGCAATACAAGGGGGAACATCGTAACCTGATCACCAATACATCCATGTTGGCACATTATTCGACAAATACAACCAATAACGTACACGACGTTCTGCTGCTGCCAGATAACATTATCATTTCCAATGTGTCGGCCGAGAATGCTCAGGAGTTCTTTGACCGATTCATCAATAGACCCTTGCCCTATCAACATAAAAGTAATGCACATGCATCAAACGGTCATAGCAACGGCCACAGCAATGGGCATCCGTCGAACGGACAGGGCAGCAACAACGAAATGCAAGTCTATCCAAACCGATACAAATCCATGATCCTCATTTGCTCGCACAAGAGACGTGATAAGCGGTGCGGGATCACAGCACCTATTCTTTCAGCAGAATTTGATAATGTGCTTCGGGAAAAAGACATGGGAGACGATGAAGCAGCGGTATTCATGGTTAGCCACGTTGGAGGTAAATTGACCATCGTAAACACATTGTTTGCTGTTCCGTATTCTGACGATGATGACGCAGGCCACAAGTTTGCTGGTAACGTGATCTGTTACATCAACCAAGGTCGGACGGGCATCTGGTATGGCCGTGTTAATACCTGCCATTGCAAAGTGATTGTCGAGAAAACACTGTGTGAAGGAAAAGTGATAAAGGAGCTTTACCGAGGTGCCATGGTTCATAGCTTTGGAGAGTCAACAGGCAACCGAATTCCATGGTGACCTGATATCTTGCATCCGGATGCAGCATGTAATTGAGTTGGAGAATGTATATAGATATTACATATAAAGCATTTATTTTAGATATTTACAAGAACTAACTTTTACTCTGCTTCCAAAGGAACTGTCTTTTGAGCCGCGAATGAATAGTCATAATCCCCTTTGGCAAAAGGCATTTCCCAGCCTAGCTCTTTGGGATCTCTCACCAAGAGCCACAGACGCAATAGATGGCGGGTTTGACCTGGTATATCGGTATAGGCGGTCCGCGCATGCAGGATCTGATAGTTTTGCACGAATTGGATATCGCCAACCTCCAGCTTCATGTTGAGTGCTTCGCGTTCGCAAAGAGCTTGGATATAGCGCATCGCCTCAAACTTTTCCTCCTCAACCGTGATACCGGGAAACCGCGTCATTGTTTCGAAGAAATGCGGGCCCCAAAACGTGAAAAGACGATTCTTGTAATAGGTCAGGGGCGACGCGGCCAGGTAAGGAGGCTCGTCAGGACCATGCTCGTTTTTTCGGTCCCAAAGCCAGGGCTGTTTCATGAGCTCAACAATGTCTGGCCGCAGTTCTCGAAGTCGGTTGTACACAGTGTGTGAAGAAATGACGGAACTCAGTCCGCCTTCATGGCCCTCCGATAGGCAAAGCAGCGCGACCACGTCCGTACCGTCCACATGGAAGGGTTGCGCTTTGCGGGTGGCATAGATACGGGTGGTCGGGTCGTCCGGATCGTACAAGCTCTTGGTCGTCGATCCAATCGTCAGGTCCTTGACATGACCAAGAATGTGACCTTTCGCATTCTGCGGTTTAAAAGTACCTTGAGCGCAGTCAGCCGAATGAATAACAAACTAGCTTGGTTTCGTAGCACACTTACCGATATAGGAGCCAATGCCCATGAATATGATAGCTTGCTGCTTTCGTTCATAGTTTAGAATAGGAAATCCACGAATCAAACCAAAGCCAAGGCCATGGAACAGGTTCTCTACTTGTTTCTGTATCACCTCGGCAAAAGTGGTCAACGGAAAATTGGACGGTTGGATTTCAGTCTAGCAGTAGTAGTGCATCAATGAATTAGACTACATTATTCGGCAAAAAGGGAAGGGACCATATCATACCAACGGCAGATCCAGAGCTTCAAAATGTCTCAAGGCGGCGTCAATGTCTGCAATATCTTGTTCCGTGACATGATAAATCCATTTCTCCGGTTGCTGTTCCAATTCCTTGCCATTCCAGGCAGACGGTCCTTCGATCCTGTCGGGAAATTGGGCGTCACCGATATGGTTTACTTGAGTCGTTGAGAATCCTCGCCATGACGAAGTGGGTTTTTTAGGCGTCAGTTCGACTATATTAGATGACGGGCTTTGAATGGCAGTCGACATCTTTGTATCTTTGGAAAACTCGATAGCTATGTCTCTCTCCATTGTTTGCTACCCCTTTTATATATGGAATCAGATTTTGCAATTCTCCAAACTGATGGTGTGCCCGTTGTGTCACACACACAAACGATAACGCAATTCTGGTAGTCAATGAGCACGCAAGCTTGTCCCAGTCCGTGTGTTATTCTTTACAGATGGTCCAAGTTTAGTCAGATACTACAGCTTCCGCGAAGAAGCGACTCTGGATTTCTAGACAACTATATGCTTGTGGAATATCATGTACAGTTTGGCCGCCTTTAAGGTGCATGCATTTAGCACCCGATGGATATTGAGCGCCTGCGTGGCGAGGTACTTTGCCAAAGTACCGCGCGAAACCTCTCTGTTATATAGCTTGGCGCATGCGCTTGTGTCCGCTGGCCCGTAACTATCCAAGAACGGAAAGAGACACGATGGCATAAGTTTGGTTACAATCATTATGGTTTTGGTAGAGTTTCTACTTTGATGTATCAACTTTGGCAATACCACATCCGCACTTCCAATGCAACTCTGCTTTTAATGCAACGATGAATAAAGAAAACGCGTGTCCATGTCATTCTGGCAAACGGTGCCCCCACACTCTCACTTTGTTGGACTGAAGCGTGGTCAAGATGATCGCACCCAATAAGCTGATGGTCAGGTCCAGTTGAGATAAACTCGCGGCCGCCGACTTCGATCTTACCGGCCGTAATATGTTGCGTGGCATGCACTCTACGTCTGCATAGGGATGCTCAAACAGTGATTCCTTTTCACTGGATTTGGTGCATAAGAGAGTTGAGTCCGAAATCGGGACCCTCACCGCACATCACAGTTGTCAGGACCACCATACTAGTTCTTGTTAGTATGACGCAGCCTGTGGTTCTCATTACCGGCTGCTCCGAAGGTGGCATTGGTACGTATGGCTCAAGCAGTTTCTTTTTGTCTTCTTCTCGAGAATTTCGCAGTTCACCGGACCGAAAATCAACAGGCCACGCTCTTTGCAAGCAATTCGCTGCGCGCGGATGCCGAGTTTTCGCCACCGCGCGTCGACTCGAGAGCATGACGAATCTCGATGGTAAATCTAATTGTGAGAGACTCATTTCGCACAAACAATAACGGTTTTTTGCAGGTTGCGATCGTCTGACTCTGGACGTCAATAACGCGGCATCAATCACCTCAACCGTAGAGGTACATATCTTTCACGTATTCCGAGAAGGCCCTTTCCGCTGAATTTCTACCGTAGAAAATCATCGAGGAAGCAGGCCACATAGGTAAAGGAGTGCGATAACTGATGTGTTGTCCATATTTGATTCTCATGATATCAGATCTATTGATCAATAATGCCGGGTGTCCGTACGTATAACGAATCAGACGAAGTCAGAGAACCGACCTAACCCCCCGCCATCAAAGTGGAGTCGGCCCTTTGTTAGATATCGATCTGGATCAAGCCCGTAAATGCATCGAGACCAATGTCTTTGGTACCCTGGCCGTGTGTCGCGCTGTGGCTCCCCACATGATACGACGTGGTTCAGGCAAAATAGTCAATATCGGTTCCGTCGTAGGCTATGCTGCCACACCGTGGGCAGGTCGGTTTCGAGCAATTCCAACTTATACGTCGGTTTTCATTCTAAAAAGCAAACTGGATTATTATAGGAGTATATTCAATGTCCAAGGCGGCAGTGCATTCCATGTCAGATGCTTTACGTCTAGAGTTGGCACCATTTGGAGTCCAGGTTACTGTTGTGGCACCAGGCGCCATCACCTCCAACTTTGGAAATGCTTCCACTGCAAGCATCAAGATACCAGAAGGTTGGCCGTTATCCGTAGTGGCACTCCAGATACAGTAGTAGTAATGTTTCTGATGGAAACAGGCTCCTTTTATTCTGCAGTTACTCAGTACATCTACGCAAGAGCTAACATGTCCCAAGGTATAAATGAAGATTAGATGGAATATAACTGATATTCACATTGTATATTAGGTCCCCAGTCAACACCCACCGATGTTTTTGCTGACAAAGTGGCTGAAAAACTCCTTCGCCCTGTTGCTCCTCGCTATTTGACCTTTGGAACCGATTCCTGGATATTCTTGCTATTCTATTATCTGCCTTATTTCGTCAAGGATTTCATCTTTGCAAAAAAACTGGGTACAACTCAACTGAAAAGAATAGCTCAATAGAATAGACTCTGTTGAAGCAAATTTTTATTCAATAAAGAGGTGTTTACAAACATCAATGTCTGTTGAAGAAAGACAGGAATATTCACATTTACAATGACAAGAGGGTTGTCAGACTCTAAACCCGAGGGGTAGTTGAATACTATATATATCACATGAAAAAGGGGCACAAGTAAACGTAAAAGCATGTTGAATACAAAAGAAGATAAGAAATTAGTAAGTTAGTAAGAGTTCATGACGGGAGTGGTTTCTATTAATCTGTTGTAGTAGATGACAAGCCGTGTCTCAGCTTGCGGGATATCTCGCCATCGAGTTCCAAGTCAAAGAGACGGAAAATGCCGTTTTCGTCCTGGAAATCGTTGTGGACAATGTTGATCAAGTACCAGTTGTTCATGATGTCCAAGATGAGCTTGGCTGACTCGCTTTCACGGTCATAAATCCGTGCCCATTCGTTCCAAAGCTCGAATGCCTCATCCTTCCATGCCATGAATGCCATGGACTCAACAATAGTAGGCTGAATAATCTCTTTGCCAGGAAACACGCCCCATGTCACGGCTGTGGGCTGGTCGCTTTGTGTGTTGGTCTTCAAGTCACCCTGCTTGTTCACTGCATAATATGTCACTTGCGGGTCCTTGCTGATCTTGGCTGTAAGCTCGTCCAATTTCTCGGGAGACACGAAGAACTCCAAGTACGCTTTCTGATACACGTAGCCATTCTTGGGTCCCCAACCGTATATCTTGTGCGAGCTTTTTGCACCATTGACTGCGGGCTGAGAGTTGATTGTAAGATAGCCCAGGAGGTTGATAGCGGCCAAACGCTGGCGAATCACTTCAGTTTCCGGTTCCAGTTGTTGAGCGCTCCATGGAATACCAGCCACAGAGCCCTTGCAGTATTTCGCAAAAATAAGTGCAATGTCATCAACTGACTTGGGATAACCCCACATCTCGATGCATTGCTGCGGTGGATATTTCAGAGAGACACCATAACCGTCAAGTTCACCGAAAGCTGATTTCCTTTAGTACAAGTATCAAGTCAAGTACCGCATAAGGTAACTTACCAGGAGAGCGAGAATCACCCCATCGTCCATTCGGAAAGTCGTCCCAAGATTCAGTGCGCTGAATATAACTCTTTGTGCGATTCTTCCAGAAAATCGGGCGCACATTTTCCTTGGCCCGTTTGCTAGATAACGACTACAAGAGTAAAGACGTTCAATAGCGTGATCTGGGTGTAGCCGTTAAAATAAGCACATACCGGGTTCCAAGGCAAAGGTTTGACATTTTCCATGGGCGGAACCAAGTTCAACCGTTCCAAAATCAGGCGAGAACTCCGTTCTAGGTTAAAAGTGTAGATGTGGAATCCATTGATACCAGCTTCTCGGAACTTGTGGATAAACTCGATGATTAGATTAATGCCATACTCCTTGACGGCTGCATCGTCGTCTTTGATAGGCTCCAAGTCATCCCAGATCTTTTGCGGCACATGGTTGTTGCTGAAAGAGATCACCCGTTTCAGACCGCTGTAATTCTGCAAGGGAAAAACACCAGGCAGGATAGGGCACTTGATGCCAATCTCCCGACACCGTTTGACGAACGTTAAAAACGCGTCGATATCAAAGAAAAGCTGAGTAATGATTAGATCAGCGCCCGCGTCAACCTTCTCCTTCAAGCGTCTAAGGTCGTCTTCTTTGTCTGGATTGTCAACGTGTCCCTCCGGATAACCTAAAAAACCAAAGATATGATTTATTAGCATAACCTAAAATCGAAGCAGATGGTCCCATATACATACCAGCAACACCGATGCAGAAATAATCGCCGTATTGCTTTCGGATATAGCGAACCAAATCAATAGCATGCTCAAACCCGTTTTCACAAGATTCCCAGTTCAATTGACCCTTTGGTGGGTCACCTCGCAACGCCAGGATGTTCTGACAGCCGCAGTCCTTGGCAGCCTATTCACCCAAACGTGATTAATCAATCATTACTTTTCGCTTCAATTCTATGTCGCATAGATATCGTACCTTGAGTGCAGCATCAATCTTCTCCACAGGCATGTTCGTACAAGTCAAATGCATCATGGTTTCCAACCCGTACACAGACTGTGCCGTGGCGACAAGCTCCGTGGTCAGATCAGCCGAAGTACCACCAGCTCCCCAAGTGATGTCAATGAATTCAGGGCCAAATCGCTGCATTCGTTCCATACGGTCATACAGGTTTTGAACGCCCTACAACCATACCCAATGCGTCAACTTTTTCCATTGAAAAAACTCGTTATTGCCCGCAGTATGCTTGATCCCAACTTGCGAGTTCAGGCACAGGGAGATAAAGCTACAGCAGGAGCGCTCCAAGCTATGGAGAAAAGGGAATTACCTGAGGGGTTTTGGGAGGGAAATACTCAAAAGAATAAAAGTATCGCCCTTCACTTTCAGCCTTTGCGATTTTGTCGACGATTTTCATGGTGGATTAGAGTCGGGATGAAGGCAAAAAGAAAAGCGCTGGAAACAAAAGAATCAAAACCGAGATCGCACTGATGAAATTCTTTGATTGGGTTGGTAGATCTGTGACTGAGATCTTTGCGGTTACCAAAATTTCTTCGGCTCTGGGAAGCGCGCGTTAGCTGCAAAGGGAAACCTCGGTTTGTGCGCTCTATTGAAGAAAGAAAGCATCAATACAACGATTACAAGAATACTCAGAATGCATGCAAGTACATTGATAGCGACGTTGTAATCCTTCTGATAATATGAAACAGCCCTGAGCTGGAAGACCGGCTTTGGCACGCAATTCTGAAATTGACAGCAGTACAGTAGCTGCACCTTGGATACAAACGAAGATGTCGCATGGCAATTTCTTCTGTCTCGACATGGTTCACAAATCAAATGTTCTCGTCATCAACCTTCTTTTCTAGCATCACAATACTTCTCACGATCCTATTGCCATGTAGCTACAGTAGCGGTTCTGGGCACGGACCCTCATACCGCGTTTGTCTCTAGGACTCGCTGCTTAGTGCAGCCTTGATACGCCCATCTTGGTGTAAATGACAGCTTAGACACTCGCAGACCATAGTTGTTGCCGTGCACGACGCGCACTATTGCAAAACAGCAGATAGAAACGGATGAACTGGCCACTATCACCAGACGAAGCTGCACGCAACAGCGTGCCGATCAATATCCCTTTTCAAAATTGGATTTGCGGCACTCGGCATTCTCCCGGCTGGCACAACAAGAACAAGATTCATTTATATTCTTTACAATACAATGAATCTTTTTTTTCTATTACAGGAGCCAGCAAAAGGCTGACACCTGGGTTCATCAACTATAAAGATACAACAGAAATGCTATGCTATACTACTAGACAACTTCAATTCTGTTCCTTTGTGCAAGCGGTAGACGTGAGAAATAGCAACAGAAGCAACTGCAGGAGGATTGAATCATTTCTGGTGGAAGACAATACTCCAATGCGCACGCCAGATTGCGAGGAGAACACACGCCTGGAGATGGGACATATTGAGTTTTGAAGTCGAGTTTTCGATTCGAAGCCGAAAGTTCGCTGCCGGTGGAAGCGAGCGGTCTGTCAATAGAAATTCTCGTTGCACTTTTGCTCAGACAGCAGACTTGTGTGGAGAGCCCCATAAAAAGTGTTCCTGAGTGTCAGCTGCTCCACAGAGAATACAGGAAGGGTCCGTGAACTTGCTCGGGTTAAGAGCGTACAGGCGCGCTTTGCATGGAATCTTCCGGTGAAAGACCCTGCACAGGATCGTTCCAGCAGGATGAGGAATGGCATATTTCCAGAATTTTGCCCAGAGTCCCAATTTCGCCTTTGGATACTCCTCGGGCAAATCCTCCCACCCTGGTAGCAGGCTATGGTGCGCGTCACCTTAAATCAGGAATTTTTTAACCAATCTTCGAAGGCTTTCACAGAATCCCAAATAGTAATAAAATCAAATCCATTCCATAAGATATGTTCTTTAGCATATAAATAATCATGGTTATGGTTTAGAATTTTGATTGTTATGGTGCAAGTCAGCTTAAACCGTACTGATGCACCACCTCACTTTGAAACGTTATAAGTCATTTATCACCCCTTTAGACAAAAAAGTAAACCGATATAAACGTTCAGTTTATGCTAAAGAATAAAGTTATCGACTCACTTTTTCATTTTCCTAAGAAAACTCGACGGTATGACAGTCCAAAGTCGGACTATTTTCATAAGCGGGCCCACAGAATGTCCTCCCACCCAAGATGTCTTCAGCCAATGAGAAAGTGCGCAGTACCAAGGATAATAGTTTTTCCGAGACTGGATTTTGGTTTTCTGAGCCAAGGAACTCAGATCAGTGGCCAAAACGGTGTTGCTTCGAGGTTGCCAAGTGTCGTATTGGCAACTAATTCAATAGTGGTGAAAAGAGCTATGGGCTTGTACACACGGTATCGCGGTTACACAGATTTCAATCTACATTTGCAAATTTTTTTTTTTACTGGCAGACTAGAATAAGCTCGCTCTTCTTCGAAGAATAAACGAAAGTCTCACAGTACTTCGGTCTCTCGCTCATCTCTTATAACAGCACTAACAACAACAACAAAATATCTCATATTTTACTGTGAATTCTACACCAACACCATCATCAACAATGTCTGCCCAACAAATCACCGAAATCAACACCAACAACGTGGTCGCCGACTACACCTCGTCTGCGGACGAAATGGAGATCAGTAGCCCTGTCGTCTCGCATGCCGCACTACCTGGAAGCCCTAGGGCCCAGAGTAACGGTTCTAACGGCACCAGGACCAGTTTTTTTCCCGGGTACGTCGTTCTCTAGACACGCGGACCCTGCGGCACTTGCTGCGGGAACTCTGACCTTCATGGAGGACCGCGCGGCCAAGGCGCAGGCAGAACTGGCTCAAGCCATTGCCAACGGTGAAACGGATCCCATAGTCACCAAGCCCTCGAACGAGTACATGGAATCCGCGAAACGGGCCATGGAACTCAGGGACTTGTATAAAAAGCAGTACCCAACCGTAAGGAATTCCTGAAGGAAGGGGAAACGCTGCCTGGGGACACCGCCAGCGTTGGTCAAGAAGGCAAAAGTAGAGGAAGGGCTCACCACTCCACGTTGGTTCCTGCTAAATTGCCAGCCTTCCAATTGGTTGGTGGCGCCCGCTGGTCAAGCAGCAAAGAGGTCCACGAATCAGCAGAGCGATTCCTGCAAGTGTTCGAGAAAGTGCTAACTGGACATGCACTTGATTTTCAGAAAAATTGGGACCGTTTGCTGCCACTTTGTTTGAGTGCATCGCAGG
>JSYX01000283.1:0-43729 GCA_000787465.1 Thermomucor indicae-seudaticae
TGCTGTTCTAGGTACCCGATTTCATTGGATTCTTCGACTTCCTATAACGATCTCCAGTTTGTTTGTTTTCTCGTTTCCTTGTCATGGAACCGATGGAATGCAGACTTACAACGTGGTCTTCAATCTCGTGTTTTTTGGCACTGTCTTGGGCGGCCAAAAGCCGTTCTTGAAAGCGTTCGTTCAATGTCCGGTAATCAAAAGGAAAATCATCAGAATCAAGCGAATCTGACGTGAAAGCGATGCAGTGTTACAAGTGGGCCCAAAAATGGGTTGATGAGCTCCGCCCCACAGCGCCAGAACTTAGGGTGTTGCCAGTGCTGCAAACTACCGCAGCCGAGCAAGAGAGTGTCTGTATAATACATGATAGAACAGTCCAGACCATGAAACCATCATGTAGTTTATTTCAAGATTTGCTTCAATAATCAGATTCTTTGTGCAAGATTTTTTCCAACCATAACATGGCGAAGATAATAGATTGCTGACATAGGTTTTATTGCCTGGATAGGCGCTGCCATGATTGCTTGGAATGCAGCGCAACTTGTTACTTGCAGTTATTCCGGAAAAAAACTATGACAATCTACAAGGAAGGAACGCGTTGCTCGCAGCGACATGAGCGTGCGTGAACATTGTCCAAGGAAGGGATCGGTCAGATCAATCCGAATTCCAAAGATCGGGACATGACACTGAGCGCTGTGATCAGGCGACCGCTTGGCGTTTGTCCTCCTTATTGTGCCTTGCAATGTGCGCCAAACGTACATAACGAGTACACGCAACAGTTGCGTGCACATACTGACTTTAACTAATCGATATTCTTTATTACGATGCTTTATCATTTTCTTTCCTTTTTTAATTAGTGTTCCTTTGTCTCTCGGCCAACTTGCATGGTTTACAACAGTTTCCCCGACAAACTTGGACAAAGTGGCTGGACACGGGGGTGCGCAGTCGGTTCCTAGACAGCAGGGTCAGGCCCGCCCAGATTCCAATAGCGCCGTGGACAAGAGAATTGCTTGCATTCCCAACAAGTAGCCTGTGAGAGCAAAAAGAATAAATTGAAAAAAAAAAACCAGCCGATCAAGCTCGTCTTTTATAGCTTTTGGCACCAGGATTTCAATTTCGAGTCCCGTTGTCCGCTTTGCATAAACAAACAGTCATGAGCTATGACAAACAAGGAAGGCTGCGTCATAACGCACTTTGATTGGGTATCGCCATGCGAGCGTCAATGTCGTCATTTCCCACCCTATCCGCGAGATTTTGACACAAAACGAAGCTGCTCGCAATCCACTCAGTCATGGGCCTTACATATGGCTTGATACAAACTGATAGTGTTTGACCGTATTATTGTTACTTTTGCATCTGCACAAGAAAGTCTGAATGGAAAGCAATCAACTGTTGACGGCCTGTATTCTGGCGGACTCTGGACCAGAAATAAAGTCTCTCTTGACGGGGTTTGAACCTAGCCTCGTGATCTGCGACAAGTTCGCCTTGCTTTGACAGACAGAGGGTACTCCGTATAGGACGCCTAAAAATAACTCGGCGCTCGTGACCCAGTTTGGTCAAAGCCGGTGCTGGTCACCTAGTTTGTGAACGAGAAAAAAGTAAGCGATCTTTTTCCTTGAGCTCACCATCTCGACAGCGGTCTAACAATGGTTCTCTGTTAGAAAAGCAAAAAGGTAAGTGATATTACCTTTTGAGCGCATCACTGTGGCGAAGTTCTAAATATGGCTCCTTCTTGGAGAAAACAAATTAAATACCAGAAAACAAAAAAGTAAGTGATTCGATCATTTGAGTACGTTCTTTCAGCAATATCCTGACAACAGGAAATATATCAATTTAGTTGCACGCCAAGGCCCGTAGGAAGGAGTGCGCTCAAGGCTATGTTAGCTTTGGAGGAAGAGGGTCCCTTCTGAAAATCACCGTCTAGTGAAGCACTGAAACGCTTAAAAGAAGCTGTCATCCTGGGTACGTGAAGAAAAATGGAGCAAAACCATATGTATCCTTATAAGTTAATGTTACGCCGTACGGGTGCAGACGTTGATCTTTCACAATACGACATCCATTTCTCTGCGCATTTACTGAGAGTATTTCTCCGAGAATTAAGAGCACCATCAATTGTTATTGAATTCTGCAGTGGTTTGGGCAAATTACCAGGTAAGTAGGATGACACAGGCTGTCAAATGGTTGCATAGTTTTATTAATCAGACGTGTAAATAGCAAACCCAGATCACTTCTCCAACGACGTTATCCAACGGCTGCAGACCAGGATACGAACCACGTAGGCCACCAAACCGCATACACTGTTGTTAATGAGGGACATCTTTGATTTTCTTGCCTCCGTTACACAAGATGCTAATAAGAATCATATGAACCGCCACAACGTGGTCTTGTCTTCGCTCCAAATATTGTTCGTGAAGCCCAGTCTGAATCGCAACCTACACCGTCGACTCAAATAGAAACCGTGACACTGCGTCATAGTATCTAAAACAAACGAACGAGGCCATGATACGTGTACAGCCATTGATTGCCGAGCACAAAACCTTATTATATCCTCGACTCAGTGTGTGTAATGTGTGAAGATTTGATAGGAGGGATATATTGACAGGTTGCATGAACAAGTTGATGCAGTGAATGCTTGATTGTTGTATGCGACTTTGTAATTGTATATGGAGATAGAAAGATAGTGCCAACTTGAAGCAAGACCTTGGTAGGACCGAAATGGATATGTACCGTTGACAGAAAGATGTGGAAGGCAAACGAAGGCCTGGAAGAAGTATTGACGAAACCAATGGTTGATGATAGACCTTGACATCATGATTCCTTTCTCTCTAGAAACAGGTTTCCGCTCTGGTCTTGTTTGCTGCTGCTGCTGTTGATGTTGCCGTCGAGCTGGATTTTCTCGTTGCTGCTGACTGCGGTGGCTTTGCAGAAAGTAACGCCTTCGGGTCTTCTTCACACTCTTGAAAACGTACTTTTCCCTGCGTGCTTGGTTTTGCAACTACTTGCTATTGTATCCGCGATAATAAGGATTTCGCCTTGACAAAGTCCACTATCCAGCTGGTTTTACAACTTTGGGCGTTGTTCAATATTTTGAAACAAATTCCTATCTTCTAGAGAAAAGACTCGGGCAAGTCAATTGCTGGCACTATCCCCTTTTAGGCAAAAGCCATGGCGATGAAAAAAAGATGTTTGATAGCGCAGGATGGGGATCAAACCCATATGCTAGATGACACAGTGGCAGGTGACCAGGTTGAACTGATTCCTTCTCCCCTGAGGCCACGAGCATCTTCCAAATGCCTGCGCCTTGTGAGAGTCCAGCCACGGAGCATCGGGTTCAGAGTAACGTCTTAGCCAACTCGATCACCCGATAGTTCTTTTCTACATTTATTTTTTAATTATTCTGAGCACAACATTCCGGGATATTTATTTCCCATGCTTTTCCTATGCATTGACCATTTCCCATTTCCCTTTGCGCAGTTTCTTTTTGCTTTTAACACTTTTTAGGCGTTCTATACGGAGTATGAAATGAACGCCTTCATAATTTGGTCTGTCTGTCTGTCCGTCCGTCCGTCTGTAGTGCTTTTCGGTGAAATATTTTACCGATTGAAGGTTGCTTTGCAAGAAATCAGATTTGATTGCACACTTTGGTAGTTAGTCACAGTGCATAACATTAAAGTAAAACTGCGATTGTCAAAAATCGTTTTCCATTGTCCTTATAATGGCTTTACAACCAGGACATATATGGGAGCGACGCGATTTATGATTAGGGATCTCTAATTGAATGGGAAACTGACATGTGGCTGCATTCCGAAAGGTACAACATTGTTGGACCTGATTGCACACAGTATAATACTAATGAAGGCAGAAATGCTTATCTCGGATGAATAGTTAACCTATCAGATGAAAAGATCACACATTCGAAGGCGCGTAACTATGGCTATAAAAGCTACGATGACAGTGATCCTCAATTGAATAATTCAGGCGACTGGTAGACAATCCGAATTAGACTGACAGATAGAGACTCTTACGGAATCCGGTTCATATGATTGATAGATTTAGAAAGAAGGCTTTTTACTTAAAGAATTTAGATGTCAATGTACTCATTAGTTTCCTACACAACCTGGAATGGTGTGTTTGGCAGCCGAGACACTGTATTTTCTGCATGCACTATTTATTAAGCTTGACTCCAATAAAACCTCATACGTGGAGTATAGAACGCCATCCGCCAGTGACAAAGACTGGCTGTTCTAATTTTTTCTCTTCCCACCATTTCCTTAAAATTTTAGGTGTTTTCGTTTTGCTTCATCGCTTTTGACATGGTCTATCGGAGTTCGGCACGAAATCCCTCCACTTTTTCATATATCGACTCGAGACACGTATGTCAGTTATGACACGATGCTTGCTCGAAGACTCTCGATTATTTATGCTTGCTACATTTCACTATTTACGCTTCTTGTTTTATTTTCTTGCATGTGTTGCTTATATGTGCTGCCCATCACCCATCGACTATTCAAGTTTTCTGAAACCCCTAAAGTTTAGTCAATGCACGAACCGATCGTCCTTAACACTGCTGACTCTCTGAAAACAGCACTTTTTCAGAGTTTCGCGCAATTTAAGGCAAAGAAAGTTATATAAACGTTAAATAGGTTTTTATCGCGAGGAAAACCTAACGATTTGGAAACGACTTGACCATGAATGTATCGTCATAAAATGTGATTGGTCAACCATGGTATTTTTGGTACGCAATGCAAGCAATAGTTCGCAATTGATATGGCGGATTCCTTTTCCACTGAAACAAAGGACATCACTGCAGGAAAGAGTCAGCTACTTTCTCTAGTTTCCCGTTAATACATATTAACTTTGGTGAGACCTCATTGTTACTGAACCGTGGACACGGACGACTGACTATAAGTAACCGAAAAATTCAGCTTATTTATTGCTGGATGATGGTCAACTGCATTGACCATAACTGTTGGTGATGCGACAGTGAATTACAGTGATGCGCTAGCCGCAGCCGATCAGGAATTGTACAGTCTTAAGTGAAATTTGTCTGAAATCAAGCCAGCAGCAATGTAGTCTTTCCGACTAGTGATGCATGTGTAATGCTCTATTTACTTCGCAAAACACTACGGCCACAGATCGCAGATCCGATCGCATAAAAATCGCATAGATATCGCATATCTGATTGAGGAAATATCGCTTTTCTGGCTTGAATACGCGATATCTCTGCGATGGCTTGTGTAACAGCTGATGCTGGCAGTTTTATTGATCAATCATCCTAGTGGTTTAAATCGCAGACTCTGCAATGGGGGGCGCTTCAAAGTTGAATTTGTACTGAATATGCGATCGATATGCGATCAGATCTGAGAACTCTCGCCGTAATGAAAATATATCATTGTAGCTTTTTCAAACAAAGTATACCAACGTAACCATATTCCTGACGGGATCAGGAAGCCACGGTTGTTGTGGCCGAACGTGACGGAGACCAGTAGACCAGATGAATGTCGGAAAGAGGATACGCGCAGCAGCGCAACGCCAGTAAAGCTATTCAATGAACAGGGCAATAGACAAGGATCAGAGGACCAGAGGAATGGGAACTAGATGCGGTTTGGAGATTCGTTGCCCAGTACGCAACGTGAAGACCACAAGGAGATAATTGATGTTTGATGTAGGTCACGAATAAATGACGAGAAAATCAAAGATAGATACAGCGATTGATATGGTATCATATAATGACTCAAGATTAGGTTAGGCCAGGCCAGGCCCATCCGTAAAGTCAGCGGTTCGCCTTCAGAAATCCGTCTAGGTACAACCACCGTGATAAGATCAAAGCCCACATTATACTGCTTCAGATTCAGGTTCGGGTCCTCATATCTGTGTCCCAAAGGATTATGTGCCTCACATACAAACATGTGGGTCACGCAAGTGCCAAGCAAGTTTGGAAGTGGCTAAATTCAATGCTGGATCCGAAAAACACTGCCGCATGTTTTCCACCCATCTACGAAGACGTTTGTAATTCGGAGGCTTACAGTCATACTTAGATGATATGGTCCGCACGCTCCACCAATGGACACACAACATCCTTTGGACGTCCCCTCCCTTCAAAGTCAATAGCAATGAGCCAAGGTCGAGTCACAAAGTCCGTTCGTAACGTAAAGTAAACATAGAGTATGGCATTTGATGATGAGAAAAGTGCAAGAAGAAGTAAGGATAAAGGTTTGGGGATTCCTCTGCAGATGATATCGATGGGGACCCATGACGCTCTAGGCTCGTATGATGACAGCGTCACAAGACCTGGACACTTATTTACAAAGTAATTATTCCAAGCCTGAGAACCGTCCCCCACTAATCCGAATTTGGCTACGGCGAACATGGCTGTGCTGTGCATCGAACCTGGCTGAACTTTTTTCTCACACGCATCATCCGGCCCGAAGACGTCGAGCATAGGCAAAGCCTCGTTACAGAACACTATAAGGACGTTTGACATGAATCGACGAATGGGAAATTGAATCAGAGATCCTCCTATTGGGATGGCCAAAGACGCCTCCGAAGGGTGACATATGTGCAATAGACTGCAAAACACGTGGAAGACATTTCCCATGGGCCTAAACTTGGCACGGCACGAACCTACCCGTCGATGTAAACAAAGGCTCGTAAACATCCGAGACACAAAGAAACTTTTACGCCGTATGCGCGCAAAACATGCGTGGGAGACGCAATGCATGTCAGAGTTGACACACGTTGTCAGCATACACATGCAGTAGAAAGTGCGGAGCTCCTTTTTATCATGTGACATAAACAAGGAGACGCTTTATACATTTTTGGCCTAGCAACTTGCATGGTGATGGCTATAGATAAGGGTCACTTTTCCCGCGTCCCTTTTTCTCTCTTTATCCCCAAGATGATTACAGAAATAATAGTAGTAGTGACAGTAGTAGCAGTGGCAGCAGCAGTGGCAACAGCAATCAACAAGTCGCAGCAGAGGTAATTTTTCGTTTCGTTAACCGTTAGGCGTTGACTAATTATATCCTTGCTGTAGCTTTGACCTGGAAAAGGTGTCCAGTCCAGTCGTGTACACCTGCCCAACTGACACTGAGGAGGAGGAGGATGACATAATGCCTCAGCGGTAAGGTTCCGTATTGCTGACAGTTAGGCGTTGACTAATTCTATCACTGCGGTAGATTTGACTTCAAGGGTGTGACGAATTCAGTTGTTTATGCCTGTCCCTCCGATTCGGAGGAGGAGGAAGTGAAGCCGGAACGGTAATTTTTTGTATTGTTGACCGCTGGGCGTTGACTGATTATATCATTGCTGCAGATTTGACATGAGAAAAGTGACCAATCCGGTCGTTTAAACCTGTCCCTAGGATTCTGAGGATGAGGAGGACGAAAGCCCGCCACGGTAAGGAAGAAATACTCTGAGAAAGATTGTAACAAACGTGCAACCTCTTTTTCTCTTTCCAGACGTGCACGCCGGTCGCAATCGCTGCCAGAGCTAGCGTACCTGGCAAAGCCAATAAATGTCTGGAACATTTACCGTGAAGAAAAGCGGGAGAAGATCATAGTAATATATCTTTTTCGGTTATTAAAGATTTGATACACTAAACTTGCTGGTGGGCGTGGTCATACGTGGTTGATCACGAGTATGGAGCAAAAGAACGGTAGTGTTACCAGAAGTAGAAGCAGATGAGGCGCGAGCTGCCGATTATCATAGCGTATCAAAAGTCCTTGTGAAACGTCCCCCGGGACGCCTTTTACCTCAGGCAATAAGGACATAAAACGTGAGTCGACTCTCAGCAAAGGCCTATTGGGGGCTTTACGCGTGCAAATAACAGCAAAAGTGGGAGTTGCCATCCTTGCAGTAGCGTTCTTTTACCGGACTTCCGAGCTCGCATACGTGTGACTAATAGAAGCTGCTTGTTGGTACAATGCTAAATCTAACCGTAAACCAGACATGCCTGCATCTAAAGAAGTGAACTTCATAGAAAGACCTCGAAAATGTCAGAAAAGGTCCAAAGCGAGAACGCTCCTCATAAAAAAGACTGCTATGATTACTTTCAAGCCATTTGATGTATTCGGTTTATTGTTCGCAATGGCTGTCACTTTACCTAGCAAACGCACTCTCTTAAACAATCAAGAGCATCAAGGTTGAACGACGTTTTGTATTCAAAGGTGGACGAGTTTTTGCCCACTTCTTGTTCTCTCTCTCTTAGTGGATAATATAATCAGAATATCTTATTGTTGCATTACTGTAATGACAGTTGGTTAAAGGATGACAAGGAATTGTACGCAGTCCTTATAAATCATTAGCGACGCATCAAGAGCCTTTGTAACTAGCATTCCGTTTTAAGATTCTTTTACCGTTGTAGTCCTTGTTGCTGATGTCCAGTTCTCTTAAGAGGAGGTAAACGTCTATGTCAGCTCAAGAGCCATATTCGTAACCACGCGCACGCGGGTAGTGCACCTACAACTTGGAAGTTTCATGCACTCCTCGTGGCTGCTATGCATCCTCCATTTCCGGTGTCCATCAAGTATTCCATGGTTGTTCAATCGGTTCTATGGCCTTCAGCAGTCGACGGCAAAATTACACACTACACAGCATTGATTTAGCTACGCTGCCAGCTCAGTAGGTTGGTTAAGGAAATAGCGGCCTACTTGCTGCCGCGGTACTGGGTCTCAGTGTCAGCGGGATGACCATAAAGCACCAGGAAGATAACCGCTATTTCGTGTAGCTATATAGCAATACTCCGAGAAGCGCAATATCTGTTATCATTTTCGTTGCAATAAATGGGCTTGATAGACCTAGAAAGTGGAATAAAAAAAAAGTCGTCGGACCCACTCAAGTCACACGCCGTAACCATTTTCAAATACACCGCGTAACCCTTTTTAAAGCTCGCTGCGCAATTGCATATCTTTCTCCCTTTTCACCTTTGTCAATTAACGACATGCTTCTCAAACGGCCGAAATCCTTACAGAATCAGCAGGCAAACGCTACGGAAACTCTTAACAAGTTCCCTAAGCGGAAGCGCACAATTACAAATTATGCTGTTGACAGTGCTGACGACTGCGATCGCAGCGATGATTCAGACTTTGACGATGAAGAAGCTGATCCTAACAAGAAACGTCGTACGCTGCTCGACTTGTCTAATGCTCCTCCAGTGAAGAACCTTTGGCCGCTATCACGAATTCCGAAAGACTACGACCCAAAGGCTATACTTAGTAGAAAGTTTAAAGTCCCATACCTTGCTGGGGCAGCCGCGCCTCCTACTGACAACTTCGGCATGCGACGCACGCTTGGAATGCGACGACGAAACCCAACAAACAGAGCATTATATGATACTGATGCCGAAGACGCCATCATTTTATGGGACCCAAAGGAGGACGAGGGGGGAACGGAAGAGAAATCGAATGACGAAGAGCATCCGCAGCAAGAGAATAGGAATATGCACAAAATTGGTGGTGGAGGCAAATCGTTATCAGAAATACTCGGTCTGAAGAAGGAGGAACGTAAAAAGGTTCCTGTAGTGGTGGATCCGATACTCGCCAAGGTGTTGCGCCCTCATCAGGTGGAAGGTTTGAAGTTCCTCTTCAGGTGTACAACGGGCAAAGTGCTGCCCACCGCATTTGGGTATGATTATAAAACAAGGGATTGCCACAATTCTAGCTTTCTGACGTTAGATTATAGATGCATCATGGCTGATGAGATGGGGTTGGGCAAAACAGTACGTAGGCCGTAGTTTTTATGCCTGTTTATGCACGAACTCCAGTGCACTGAATTAATGTTCTGACACGTAGCTGCAATGCATTTCCCTCGTTTGGACATTACTACGGCAGTCTGGTGAAGCAGGGAAACCGACTATCGAGAAAGCAATCATAGCTTGTCCATCGAGTTTAGTACGAAATTGGGCAAATGAAATAGGTAGTTATAGCCTTTTACTTCATACTTCCGTATCTGCTGACTGTACGTGCTATAGTCAAATGGCTTGGCGAAGCTCGTGTGCGACCATTAATTATTGATAATGCTGGAAGTAAGGAGAAAATAAGCGCGGTAAAACGGTGGGCCGCGGCTCAGGGGCAAATTGTGAATCCAGGTATGGTACATAAACTTCTACTGAGTCGCTCGTATACTAATCAATGCTGTAGTGATGATTGTGTCTTATGAAACTTTACGATCCTATACCAAATATCTAAAGAATGCACCCATCGGGCTTCTTCTTTGCGATGAAGGCCACAGATTGAAGAACGGAGGTGTGTGCTGGTACTGGTCTGTTTTGCAGCTAACCGAGTTAATGTATTATTTTTACCTTTAGCATCATTGCTTTTTCAAGAGTTAAACAGTCTACCGGTTAAGCGACGAGTCATTCTTTCCGGAACACCAATCCAAGTAAGTATATCATACAAGTATGGGCTAACTTGTACTAACTATGTGACAACAGAATGATCTGAGTGAATACTACGCGTTGTTTGACTTTGCGAACCCCGGTTTGTTAGGAACTCCCAATGAATTTCGCAGGAACTTTGAGAATCCTATATTACGCGGCCGAGATGCTGATGCGACAGAGGAAGAACGCCAAATAAGTGACGAAAAAGTCGCGGAATTCTGGGGCATCGTATCGAAATTTACCATCAGACGGACAAACGATATCCTCACCAAATACCGTAAGTACTCTATATATGTAAGTCACGTATAGCTGAATAATTGAGCTGTGTATATTATAGTCCCTACCAAATATGAGCACGTAGTTTTCTGCAAGCTCGCGCCACTTCAACTCGATCTATACAATGTCTTCTTGAATTCACCAGAAACCAAAAAGTTACTGCGCGGTCAAGGGAGTCAGCCGCTTAAGGTACGTAGCCAAGATGAAGTGTCAACAAAGGACTTGTCGCTTAGTATATGCTTAGGCAATCACTATGCTGAAGAAATTATGCAACCATCCTGGTCTTTTGGACTTACCACAAGAACTGGAGGGATCAGAAGATGTTCTCCCGGATGGCTATGGTTCAAATGGCCGCCATGTAACAGTCAACCCTAGCTACTCCGGCAAATTCATGGTGTTGGAAAGGTAAAGGAAAACATTGGAATCATAGGAAACATACAAAGAAACTGACTTAAACTGCAGAATGCTTGCGCAAATCAAAAACGAAACATCTGATAAAATCGTTATTGTCAGCAATTATACCCAGACGTTGGATCTCATTCAGGCCTTCTGTCGACAGAAACAGTGAGTGCGACGGACATTTACTACAACGACGACGCTAATTTGAGTTCAAAGATATGGAGTTCTACGATTGGATGGAACTATGACGATCCAAAAACGTCAAAAGCTTGTCAATAGGTTCAATGACCCAGAAGGAGAAGAGTTTGTTTTCTTATTGAGCAGCAAAGCCGGTGGTTGCGGTCTGAACTTAATAGGAGCAAATCGTCTGGTATTGTTCGACCCAGGTATATGAAAAAAACTATCTAGTATGGCCACAATCTGACATCTTGTTCTACTATTAGACTGGAATCCAGCAGCGGACCAGCAGGCTCTGGCTCGCATATGGCGTGATGGACAAAAAAAAGACTGTAAGCGCTAGCCGTCAGAACTCTTCGTCTCCTTACCTCATTAAGCACAAATTTTAGGCTTCATCTACAGGTTTATTGCATCCGGAACAATAGAAGAAAAGATCTTTCAACGACAATCACATAAGCAATCAATTTCTAACTGCGTGGTGGATGAGGCCACGGAGATGGAACGCCACTTCTCACTTGCAGACATGCGACAACTGTTCCAGCTAAATACCCAAAGTGAATGCGAAACACACGATACCTTTAAATGTGAGTTTCGCACATGTAGTTAAAGACGCAGCGATGCTCATTTTGTCTTCTAGGCAAGCGATGTATACAAGGCAAGCAATTTAAGAAGGCAGACGTTATGCAGTACGGCGACGCTAGCAGGTAGGATATAAGGTCACGACGTGTTCGCTCCTTACGCTAACAGTAAAAATAGTTGGGACCACTATGACAAAGACATGCTTCGGTTACCAGATCCAATGCTGCAGCAAGCCGGGAAAGGGATTGTTTCGTATGTTTTCGAGTTTATTTCGCATCTGAACTAGTTCAATCTTACAACCGATAACCCTGCAATTTGTACATACATTATGGACATATCAATCTTTACCACTACATGTAGTGTCATACTGAATTCATCCTTTCAATTCGCAATGACACGTCCTTTGTTCTTCGTACAGAAACAAATCGCCATCCGCATACGTGTCCCTCCTCCAGACAGTACTGTCTTTACCCTTTTGGTAGATTATATAATCGTCAATTGCGGATCGCAAACACTCTTGGTGATAGTCTTCAAGTCTATTTATCCAAGCTGTTGTGTACGTTAGGACAGACACTTGGCGCTTGGCTGTTGGAGTCACATCTCAGGAAATCCGCTTGCTTTTACAAAGGTCGCCGTTCTTAGTTTTCCTGCATTCCTCATTAGCAGACAGACATTGCGTTTTTTTTCCCAAAATCAAAAAGTGATTCCTCATGTCCAATGCGTTTGCAGATCGCGTACTTTTGGTAGCAAAATTTTTACCAGGAAAAGGAATCGTACAGTGTGTGTCTCTTGAACAAAAACAAAAAAAAGGTCTCTTGGAAAAAAGTTCTTTCGGCTGCTCCGACATTAGCCAACCGAGATCGCACAGGTTGTCTCTCCGTAACGCAAGAGTGCTCTGATTGTGATCACACGTGTCGAATGCATCTACTGGTTGTCGAAACGTGCGTCGAGAACTTAGGACAGAACGAGGACTTGGAGAAATTTTGGGCTTGCCAGGGCATCCACCCAAAAAATTCTGGCTGGCTTTGAATCCTTAAATTGAGTGGACAAAAGGACTGTGCCTTTTGCACCCCTTTTCTCTTCTTTAAACTTGCATATCATGTTTAGACCCTCCTCACTTCAAGGTATAAGAGCAATCTGACAATGGTATGTACGTAAAATACTTATCTGGTGCATAGTATTGTCTCGTAATTACGCCTCAAGTGGGCTTTTCTGCAAAGTCTACAACGTGTCACCGTCAAAGGGACGCTGTATCCACGTCGAGTCCAGACCTGATCTGCCAGGCGATCGCGAACTGGGTCGCATGACAGACCTTAACAGTGTCCACCTTGACATGTTTTTTGACCGAGTCATTCCACTGCCTCCTCCTTCTTCTCGGTCGTCGTCATCATCTGCACGCGGCACCTACACAGCGTCCGCAAAACCGTTACCGACGGAACCCGAAACCGAGACCCGACCACCACCTCCTCGTACCCGACTGGGAGAACACGAGAATAAACCAGCCTTATCTACAGCTGAAGTTCATTTATTTGATACTTATGAACAAGTGTCGCATCTGCAAGTGTGGGGTGGATTTACTCGCCAACAAGCCAAGGCGCTTATAGAGACTTTACAACATCGATTACGCACAAGGTACGCCACCCCTCCCTTTTCTGTGTTTTATCTACCAATAAGTTAAAAAAGAAACAAGTGTTGCAGAAAGACGAAACCAATTGCTAACATCTTCACAACTTGAAAACGTAAGGAACAAAAGCCCTTTAGCGATTGGGACGCTCTTTTTAACGTGATATTTATATATAGGAGTCATATCTGATTAGCGCCGCGGTTGCGGAGCTGCGTAGGGAGGTGCAGCTGTTGCGACGAAACGACTCGGCCCTTTTGCAATCGGAGTTGACCGCCTTGGCTCGTGAAGTGGATCAGTTGAGCCAGCAGCTGAGCGAAGATCTGGGTATCATGCGAGATGATATCGAACTCACGATGAATGACTATCGCTCGGATGCTCGTGAAGAACTGAAAACGACTGAGCATCAAATCCAAGGCATCAATAACCGTCTTACCGTGATGCTAGGCGACGCAGCCACAGAGCTGGAGTCATTAAAGTGGAACGTCATCTGGCGTGGTTTATGTAAGTATATATTATTAAACTTGGTTGGTAGGTATATTGACTGAATTTGGGTCCTCAGTGGGTGGGTTGGTGGCCGCTTTAGGGATTTCGCTCGCTGGATACGTTATATCCGCTATACGCACGCGCACCAGCACGGCAAAACGTAATACGCTCGAGCTGACAGATAAAACGATTACAGTAGCCGACATGGAACTATGAGACCCCCCCACCTACTCTTCCCGTTCGATTGTCACGCACTTTCCGCTTACACTGCACAGCAATTTCCAACGACACACGGTTTTGAATCCGCAGCTCACACTTTCACGCACTTTTATATTATATACATTTGCATTGGCACATCTTCTACACACCTACACATACAATATACACACGTCCCTTTTCCTTGATATCCAGGGACCACATGGCTTCACCTACACCATTGCTGCACTAAAACAGATTTCGCAAAAATGAATATTTTATGTTTTGATAGATGTGTTTAGGGCATTGGACGAGAAGGTAAAGGCGGAGGCGGTACAGGACGATGCTGATTATCAAGTGGAGGAGGAGAAGGAGATGATTGTTGATAATGGTGGTGATGTGAACTTCCATGCTGGTGGTGCTCGTTTAAGACTGGCATTAAGTCCTTCTTGGAATGAGAGTACAGCCGGGTTCCAACTTGGCTGAACACAAGTCTTGGGACATCTACCAAATATCCCATTGTACCCTTCTTTCCAACTTCTTTTTCTGCTTGGATCCAGAAATTAAGTTTTCCGGTTTCTTCGTCATAATATCCGGCGCAATAATTGCGCATGCCCATTAGTTTCTTGTTTTGTCTCTGTCAGTAAAAGTAGTTGTATCAGTATATATATGCACCTCAGCTTTTACTTCCTTGCGCTCACTTACAGTGTTACCGTTTGGAGATCGTTTAAATAGGTTGTACATCTTTTCCTCTGTATTTGGGTTAAAGGTGATGTACGAGGAGTTTTGGTTTAGGATGGTCAATAGCGCTTGTGGGGGTGGTCTATTAGAGCTCAGAGTGAGTGGAAGCGAAAGTTACTTAACAATGGAAGATAACCACTCACACATTCACAATGGCACTGGAAATTATCTGAACCATAAGGTGTGGATCACCTTCTTCTTTTTGCTTCATGTCTTTGGAATAGAGTCGTCCTGCGCCACAGCAGTGAACCTACGCGAAAGTTGGTCATTTTTCATAGCTATGCTCAATTTAGAATGCCTCATATTTACATCGCCACCGATAAACGACACACGGATAGATCGGTCTCGGGCAAACTGCTGCAGTCGCTCAATGAAGCGCTTGCGTTCCACCTCGTGATTGCCTGCCGTCCAGTCTAATATGCAGTGGTAAGCAAAACCACCGTCATAAGCTCTGCGTCATACTCACGGTCATTCATATCATCTAAGAGCTCAGGGTCACCGTTCCACTTATTAAGTGACCCGCTAATAAGATCTCCAAGTGCTCCAGTTTTGCCTGCCAAAGTCGCTAGATTGAAGCCGGCTGCACCATCCATTGCTTTTTCAAAGAGGGTCAATCTGGAAAAAACAATAATTCCGTTCAGAGAAGGCGGGAAAACACCATGGAAGCTACTTACCTCGGATAAATCAAAGGTACTCCAGTTAATACGATTAGATGTTTGACAGAAGGTAACATTTTCTTGTACAAAGCGTCAAAGACAATATCATATGATTTCGGCTGGCAAACGTCAAGCTTGGTCCGTTCGCCACGAGCATCCAGTGACAGTAGACCGATATCAGGGCCGAGTGTTGTAATGATGTGGTTACAGGTTGGGACTGTACCGCGGATCATACCATCACGGGGAGCAAGTTCCATCGTCGTGTGCTGCTGAAACAGGTAGTAGAAGCGGCAAGCATTGGCGAACAATACTGCATTCAAATTCAATATCACCTCCAACTTTGTTAATATCTCAGCCCCTTACCTTGAAAGCAATCAGCTTGCTGCATCTCTGGAGGATAAGAGCCGAATCCGTCAATGATGTCCTGAAAGCGCGGTGGCAGTCCAGGTTAATCGATAACAGTCAGCTAACAAAGTCCACCAAAATCCCTTACGTGATCGTCCCACATGTTGACGGACGGAATAATGGCAAACGCATTAGCAACAATTGGATTCTCTTTGAAACTAAGTATACGAATGAATAAAGCAAGGTTCAATGATGATGTTGTCGCCGTCCATTTTACCCAAAGTTCTTGACATAGTTCCAGAAATAAAAGTTCTCGAATCCATCTCTCATTTCCTGCGGTAAGATCATGGCAAGTCGCTTTTTTGGGTCCTTTTCATCATTCCATGGTTTCATAAAGTCCTCCTTTATCAATCGATCTTGATAAAGCTGGTCTCCACCACCCAACAACACATGGAACGGCATCACTTGGTGGCGATCCAGGACATCCTGCCACAGCGGAGCCGTCTTTTCGCCAAACTTATCTTTAGTTTCTTGAGGAATATCTGAGAATCCGTTGCACGAATAGAACATGAACCGCATCGACTGGTAATAACCCGGGATATGGAACACAAACGACTGATTCAAGCAACTGCTTGTATACGTGGCCGTCTGAGGTTCTTCAGATAGTGGCAGACGAAGCTCGTAGCGCCAAAAGTAGTACTTGTTTCGAAACACGTCGAGCTTTTCGCCGTGTGCTGTGATCGTCTGCGTCTTGCCACTCGGTGTCCGCAGAGTGACGTGAAAGGAAGGCGGGTGCCGATGATCCGATACGATCAGACAGGACCCTCGGTACGTGCCTGTCTTATAATCGGTCTCAATGTATCGCAAAAGCGGCCCGCAGACCACTTCTCCACTCCGATGATGATTGTGGCCAAAATGTAAATGATGTGAGGTTGCTGCTTCACCGAGACTCATTCGGCCAAACTCGGCCACTGGTATGCTCGAACTACTACCGTACGGGTAGCCTGATGTCGACGGCGACTGTGGCGACACAGGCATGCCGCCACCTTGATTCTGAGGGGGATACGGGTACATTAAGAAAGGAGGAATAGGAGCAAGTAGGGTCTCGCAAAAGGGTCACACTCCAATCCAAGTGCGGCTATTCGGCTCGAGGACCGGCGGGCAGAAAATGCCAAATAAAGGTAAGCTTCTTAGCCACGCACGGACATCTGAAAGTTGGTTAAGCACACACAATACTTTTAATGAAATGATCAATAAACTCATTCTTTTCACTTTCATCTGCCGTTGTTTTCAGGAGGAGGGGCTGAGGAAGACAAGAGGATCAGCACTCCGGCTAATAAAAGATACCTATTTACCACACAAGCTGAATGAGAACAAGTACTAAGCAATTATCGCGTGATCCCGGTAACTTACCAGTACTTTTGGAAGAATGATTTCTCCTCTTCCACTGGTTCTTCTCCACCTTCGCCTCTCGCAACTGGTCTCTCGCTTTTCGTCGTTGACTTTTTACCTCCAAATTGTCCAAGCGCAGGCCTTTGTAAAGTCAGTAAGGCATACCTGTTCGAAAACAACAAAAGCAACGACTCACTTTGGTCCATACGTTGGCTTGAGTACTTTGATAGATGTTTTAGGAACGTCTTTGTCTGGTCTGGTCACCTGATAACCCCCGTCTTTAAGCAACAAGCCCTCCATCCATCTTGGGTAAAGCTCATACCGCGTAATAGTCGACGTGATACACCTGGTTCTGATCATCCAAATGGATACGGAACTCTTCATACCAGTCGCAGGTCACGAGCTGAGACTACTAGTCATAACGGATTGAGTGTTTGCTCCATTGGCCGCACTTTACATAAAGCTTTCTTATCGTTTACATATTTGACGGTGGATAGCATAATTCGATCGGTTTCCTCGTCACGAATCTTTATTTGATACAAGTCGTCCTTGGGCTCCTCTAACGTGGCTGCAAAAGATTCGCTTGCTTTGTATTCGGGCGCATGGAACAACCCTACGATTTCTCCACGTTTAATGTAGTCATTGCCACGTTTATGGTAGACATGCAACTTGGGGCCTTCAGGACTCTATGCATATATTCAAAATCAACATGTGAAATGTCCTCATTTCGAGATGAAAACCCCGCTTGCCTTTATCGTTTCTTGTGCAATGCATAAAGTACTTGCTAGAAGGACCAGCAACAACCACGTCACTGACCGCGCCATGACATTAAAGAGGTCGAGTGTGAAAGAGGTCCAGCTGTCAGCGAATCAGAATCGAGGTACCGCATTCGGAAAACCGAAAATCCGGATCACGGTGTAATAATTTTCTTGTTGGAGGCATGTCAAAACGCGTTATTGCGTTACACTGTAGCGCAGCTATTGTCTTCGTTTGACTTCTTTACTGTTATCGTGCCGACGCTATCTGAACTTCAGGATATAGCATGATACTTTAATGAACGCATGATAACACAACCCTGACCAAGAGGAAGAATACCAACCATACATGGGCGGACGAATTCAAGTCCTTGAATTGCATACAAAGGAGCTTTATCTTATGAACTGTGATGTTCTTCTGAAGCCATCAACAACATGACATGTCAAGCCAAGCAAGCCGCGGATCGAAATCTCGCACCATATCGAGCTTTGGATAAGTCAGCGACAAGTTACCACAAGGGATTGAATGCACCATCGATGTTTCAGCATCGCAAAAAGCAACATTTACTTTATTTTTGTTTGTTAACGTCCCCAGCATTAACATGGCGTCAGCTTTTCTGACAAAGCGCCATCACTCAAGAAGCCCTTTAATTTGCTTTGTCAATAGGTATACAAGTCCGTACAGTAAGAGAGAAGTATTCCTTGCTTATTGGTCCCTTAAAAAGAGGGCATCTTCCTCTCTCTTTAAGAGTTATTCAACAGATGAAGAGCAAGTACATGGACTTAAAGGTTCAGTAGCTGTCATATAAGGGCAGATTAGAAACGGGGTTGGGGGCGGTCATCTGATGAAACGACTTCTCGTTTTCCCTCTTCTTTTTCGTATCACCCTCTGTTAAGGTTTAACTGTCAAGCAAAGTGATCCTGTACACTTGATTACGAATGGCAGAAGGTGCATTGCATTGCAATCACCGAAAGAAAAACCCACTCACAGTTGGATTTAGTTGGCTTTATCAAGACGGCGCACACCTGCCACTGGCGTATACCAGACTGGTCTAAACTACGACCCTTGACCGAGTACAGTAGCCCGCCATTATACATTGACGATCTGAAATGGTATGTGGCCGATCTTTTGCTGTCATGAGCAGACTATACAAAGCCATTCTTTAGGTCAATCAAGGTACGCCTCTGGTTATGTTTGTGGCTTCTGTTGTTTCATGACTGACGTCCCGGTAAAAGCTATACAAAGGACGGCCGAAAAGCCCAGACGTATGTGGATCGTCGTCTTATTCAAACAATACAAATGTACTAACTGCTGTGCGACAGATGCTGTCTCTATTTGTCAAGCTACACGAAACCACGCCGGGGTCTCTGCGCGGCATCCGAAAGAAGGTCCAGGTATGGACATAATGCCTTCTTAAATTTTTTAATGCCGCCTCCTCTTTGATGCTATTTGCAATAGCTAATACTGAAAGTACACAATACCAATCCTTCCAATTATTACAACGACTTTGGCGTCGGGAAAAGTAAGCTAATCACGCTTTTGGAAGAAGCAGCAACAATGACTGACTGGATGGAAAAGGGCTACATCCTGTGTGGTTCAGTGAGAGTAAGTAGTCTCATGATATATTACACATCATGGCTCGCGCGGACTTACGCTCATATTACGTGTAAGAGCATACAAAGTGGGGAGAAGATGCGTTGGCCAAGCTGGACGCACTCGATGCTTTTCTGAACCAAAACCAAGCGTCTCTCTCCGTTAATCTAACCGTCTTAAAGTCAGAAGTCGACCAAATATCTCCCGTGATTGCGCCTGGTTGCTCGCCATTTGCAAGTTTGGCAAACTCGGCCGAGTTCTCCGACGTCCGACTACAAGTTACTGAGAGCGAGGATGACAGTACGGTGCTGCAGCAGCAGCAGACATTTTATGGCCACAAAAACATACTTTCAGCCATGTCACCTTGGTTCAAGGCTTTATTTACGAGCGGCATGCGTGAATCGTTCGAGGATGTCGTCACTGTCATCGGCGTTAACCCGGAAATATTTGGACGAGTGCTTCGATACTGCTACACTTTTAACTGCAATATCCGGTCGGTGCGTGATGCTCAGGATATATTGGCAGCAGCAGATCGCTTCCAAGTGCTGAATCTACGAGAGCAAGCGTTGCAATACATGAGGTTGCAGATCACCAATTCTAATATCTGGGACATTTGGTCGTCGGCTAGTAAGTGAAATGATGTACCTATCAGCTGCATGAGCCTGAGCGGCCAAAAAATATCCCCGCCAGATTGCTATGATTGCAAGAAAACGATGAAGGCATGCAAGGATTTTGCTAGTGCTTATTTCGAGACCTTAATACACGAGCCGGCATGGCTTGAAGCAAGGAGCTCCGTTATCATGATGGCGCTGAAAACGATCGATGAGGGAAAGATACCATCTGAAGAAGAGATTTACAAGGCAGTCTTAGCATGGGCTAGGCATTCTTCACCTGAACAGCTGGAAAGAATGTCGTCGTCATCAGATGGTGACAATACAGCTACTGTCATGCAATATCTGGCGGATACTGACGAATTGGTAGATGATCATCCGTCCTTCTCGTCAGTGAATTCGGCCCAGGATGCGTCATCATCCAACGAACACCTGCAAGACGAAACCATAGAGACGGAGATAAAAGACAAGGCGGATGCATATCCAGTGTACCGTCCCCTAGCCGCGGGTAGAGAAGCCGATTTGGCTGTTATCCTTAGCTATGTGCGGTTTCCTCTTATCAGACCAGCGTTTCTGGCACAAGTCGTGGAACAGGATCCTTACGTGATGGAATTAGAAGGCGTCCATGACCTCGTAAGTACAAGTCTCTTTCGTAAGACATTACGCTATACTGAGGACACTCGCAGCTGTTTGAGGCTTACAGATATCATGCAGTTGGGGACACCGGCAGGGGAGAGTCTTTTAGATGTCGACCCCGCCGTTACGTGTGCGAAGAATAAAATAAAAGGTTGTTGTCGTGTGCCACGTATGTAATTCTGCAGGGATCTGCAGCTCTCTATGCGTAGCTGAAATCCATATTTCCCCTCGAAACAATAACAGTTCCAGCAGAAAATGAGTGGTGACGCCTCGGCTCCGGAAAGACAGCCGTTGTTAGATTCACACGATGCCATTACTGCATCGCAATACCATGGCACTGATGCAGAATCTCAAACGAATGCTGACCACCATCGTGGAAAAGTGAGCAGGCACTTGCGACATCATTCAAGCTCAAGTTGGGTTGCTAAGGTCAATACGAACATGGCCAGTCTATTCTAGGCACAAAGTCCAGGACAATTGCAATCATGGCAATCGTTGTCATTGTCACAGGGTTACTTGGTGGTTTGGGAGTTTTGTGTGCACAGCTGCCGTGGAAAGAAGAGCAGGAACCGATATATAGCAATGGAACACACGAATTCAGATCGACCGTTATCCTTATATCGCTTGATGGCGTCGTTAACAATGATTTGGATTTGGCCTTGACGCCTTACATGAGTCAACTAGGTAAAGCAGAAAACAGTACGTAAGATAGCGTGGTTGCATGGCGCGCTAAGTCTGCTTGCAACAGCTAGAGAGGGTGTGCGTGCACGGTGGATGACTCCTTCGTTTCCGGTAAGGAAGAAAATGCATGCACAAGGGCGGCGCGCGCGCGCTTATGTGTTTATGCTGTTAGCCCATCACCTTTCCGAACCATTGGTCACTTGTTACAGGGTTGTATCCCGAAACCCACGGTATCGTGAGCAACTATTTCTATGACCCTGACTTGAACGATTCTTTCTACTACAAGGATCCCGCGCGTAGTTGGGATGAAAAGTGGTGGGGTGGTGAACCTGTAATATTGATCTTAGCCCTACTGTCCGTCAATCTCCTTAACACTTTCTGTTTGTTTAGATTTGGATTACGGCCGTGCGTCAGCACAGGCTCTCGGCGACAATCATGTGGCCTGGTTGCAGTACTGTTTTCAATGGCTTGCAGCCCACATTGAATATACCGTTCAGCAATGAGATGACAATGGATGAAAAAGTGGATCACGCTTTGGAATGGCTGGATCTGCCTATCGAGCAGCGACCTCAATTCATTGCCATCTATGAGCCTCGAGTAGATCAAGCTGGACATATGTACGGGCCTATTGCAAATCAGGTTTGGGGAGAGACATTAAGTCATTGTTTTTTACGTGCTTTAATTAATTAGTTATTATTTAGACTCTGAAACAGTTACAACTAGCCGATGCCAGTATTGGGCGGCTCATGGCTGGCTTAGCGCTACGCAACTTGACGGAGATCATTCATGTGATTGTCGTGAGCGATCATGGGATGTCTGCGACAGATAAATCACGGTTGATCTTTTATGACGACGAACTGACAGCGGAAGAGCTGGCCCTGATAGATACTATAGAAGCAGAACCGTTGCTAGCTATCCGACCAGCAGCGAACCATCATGTAGACGAAGCCATGGCCGTCGACCGACTGTACCAAGCCTTTTTACGATTGCAGCAAAAAGTGCCGCATTTCCAAGTGTACAAACGGCAGGATATCCCAGAGAGGTTTCACTACAGTTCTAACAATCGGATTCCGCCACTACTCGTGTTGCCGGATGCCGGTTGGTCCATGATCACCCGCCAAGACCTCACTTCTTTGCCTCGTGGGACTCATGGATACGATAATTTGAATCCGGAATCAAGGGCCATCTTTGTTGCCAGGGGACCTGCGTTTGAAAAGGACCGGGGCAAGACTTTAAAACCATTTTGGAACATTGAACTCTACAACGTGTTGGCGGGTATCCTGCATCTCATCCCTTCCAAAAACAACGGAACTTTGGGCGGAAATTTGGTAGCAGAACAAGAGTGACAGATCACGGAATAAAGAGGGCAAGGTTGTCATGGGACACATCCGTGGCAAATCCATACAATAATACTACGAAAGAGTGATGAAGCCGTCGCAAATTTTCATTAATGCATGCAGCTATTGTTGTTCATATCTCATCATCTGAGCTGTATACATTCAATAATCGGGTTTCGCAGCAAAGCTGCAGGGCAACAGACAAACAGACAGCGGATATCTTTTTTGTTTGGCCATTTTAATTTACCCATATAAAGTCACTTGGTTAACAAACAACGGTAAACAAAGAGGCAGCATAATTATACATATATAAGGTGTGGGCGGGCTCTGCGGACGCGATTCCTTTGCCCGTGCTTCTCTCTCTATCTCTCTTGTCTTTGATTACTATCATGTCGTCTACTACTTCTAGTACGCATCACTCGACGCCCATGTCTATTTCCGCCATCACAACCAGACCCATCTTCCCACCTTCACCACCATCCGCAGGGTATTACCAGCCATTGTCTAGTTTCGGTTCACCTCCTACATCCCCCGAAGAAGAAGGAGCGCACGCGTTTACGTCTCCGCCAGGATCACCTTCCTACCGTAGTCCACCGCCATTGACGCTTCAAGAACGTCGTGCGCGTAATAAGGCTGCTTCGGCCAAATACCGTCAGAAAAAGAACCAGCAACAAAACGAAATGCGACAGATGATCACCAGACTCTCCGAACAAAATGCGGTCCTGGAAAGACAAATGCAAGAACTACGCAAGGAAAATGAACGCCTGAGAGCCGCAGCCGACCGGCTACGAGGCAAGATGGTCGCCAAAAAAATGTTACGCCAATGGATCGGTCGCCATCATCAACGTAAAGACGGTCAGGCAGACAAGAAAAAGCTCTTTGATGATATAGATTTCGATCTGACTTCTTCTGATGACGATGAGGAAGATCTGTTGGCCCATTAGTCTAGTATTTTACATATGTAAAAGAGAGATACCCCGTAGTATATATATATGATTAACATTGTTATTGAATATGACATGGGATGCAAACAATGGGCGTCATTCGTCTCCATAGGATCATGGGGTTACCAAACTATAACCTTCTCCGAAAGGAAATGAAACACTTGTGTGTCAATAACAACCATGTGCCTTGAAACACGGTCCTCCGCTTAGCGTCATTTGATGCCGCTGCGGCGGGCCTTTTCAATGTTTTCACACAAATGACCATGAAGTGTAACAAGACCTGTTCATATCTCAGCTGACATATCGTTAAAGAAGGTTAAATATGAAACACAATGATGCATCTTCTCGGGATTTCCTAATTGACACTGTCAACAAGAAAGTGGTACCAGAAAGTAGGACGATTCCCTTTCCCGTGGTACAGACAACACCGTTCCTACTGACATAACTCCTTTTGATCGATTTCATACAGGGAATGATTTTAATGAACTTGTTATATTTCACAATGTAGGCTGTCTGGCAGCCAACTCTTCATCTGAAGCCATAACAGCCGCATCCCAATAATGTTCTACATTCCATTTGGCCAGCTCTTCGCGAGCCATCTTTTCGCTTTCAAAAGGTTTCCATGTAAATTTCCGGAATGCCTTGTTCTTGACTTGTCCCTCCCAAACCAGAAAGCATTTGTTCTCGCCTTCAGCAACGTTTGGTGGTTGTTGGTCGGCCATGGCATTCGGGTTTTTAGGAGGCGGTAGCTCGTTCCAGTCAATGCGCCGTAACATGAGCTTTTTGTACGCCTTGATGCTCTTGGGCCCGCCTTCTGCAATAACCAAGTGACATTTCGGGTGGACTATCACCATACCTGTGATCTGATATTGCTGAGCATTCTTTTCAATCTTGAATCGTAACTTTGGATGCGCACAATTTTTGACCCTACACGGATGCTTAGTTAGCCGACAAACGTAATGTAGCCGCTTATATACTTACTTGAAAACTGCTACTTCATTACTCGTTTCTCTGTCTTCCTTTAGTTTTTTCAATATCTTGGCTCGCCGTTCTTCTGGTGTCAGCTTCCTTTGCTCGTTTGCCAATTCGTGTTGACGTTGTCGCTGTGCCATTTCTCTCCGGACTTTAGCTTCTATCTTTGTTGGATCTTGAATAGCCTCTTGTCCGAGAACACGCATCAGGTTGCTGATTTTAACTGCAAGGTAACTGTCAGCGATTATTTTTCGCTAGTCTTTTCATATACAAGTAACCAACCTTTGGGAGGATCTGGAGGAAGTAGACCAAGGCGAATCTTGTCTTGTTTCTCCTTTTGTGCTTCTTGACGACGTTGACGCCTTAGCTTTTTACGCTCTTTTTTGGTAAGCATCAATGAACGCACCACAGGTGGACCGCTTGGCTCGTTCGGAGGTTTTACGGGGATAGGATGATGAACGTAGAGTGTTACTAACTGTCCAAGCTCGTCAGGATTTACAGGTGTTTTGTCCAGGTCGTCGTAGGATTTGTTTGCTAAAAATGGGGCATCCCACCATTCTGCAGGTGGAGGAGGTTCTTTCTGCAAATAAACCGAGATAAGACGATTGCCAGTAACCTCAATCATTGTATCTACCTACCTTGATAGCTTTATCTGATATATCGAGCTCCACTTCCATACCGGCCTTCTTTACATTTTGGGCAATTTCCTCCTTCAGTTTCTCCAGTTGCGCCTTTGCTCTGACCTGGTTACCTTGTTGAATGTATTTTCCAGGCTGAACAAACTTTAAGGGTCTGGTTTTTCGGATTTTAGGGGCTGTTTTGGCTGCAAGAGCAGGATCAAAGTATGGGTTTTTAGCAGTAGTAGTGACATCTTCTTTAGGTCGTTCAACCTTTAAAGCTTTTGATTCCTTTTTCGCGGCAGCAGCTACTTGTCGCTGGTTCGCCTGTATATAAAAGTTAAAGCCTCACTTCGCGTTTTATTTGCTAAAATAAACCGTTTTTTCTCTTTACCTTGGCTGTCATTATCTCACGTTTTGGTATATTTTCGAGCATCGCTTTTAGGTCAATGTGCCCTGACTCGTCAAGTCCAATTTTCGGTTGTGATCCCAACGCAGCTTTGCCATCCGCAGGTCGAATGCCACTCACAGTAGCACGCGGCTAAATAAAACGACCACAGCAAGGTTAGCTCGCCAATTATCACCTTCAACCGCAAAAGACGTACCATAGACATACTACTGCTGGCTAACCGGGCCTTCGCTTCGGCAATTTTCTTTTGAATCAAATCAAGTCGCGCTCCACCGCCACCAACGGCATCGTTGCTGCTGGGCGTCGATGTTCCAGTCTGCAATGCTGGGCTGATACTGCCAGACCGTGATGCTGAAGGTGAAACTGCTGCTGTAGTAGTTTGTGGTGCATTGCCACCTGGTTTTGCAAATTTCGCTAATTTCGCCTGAACTTCGGCTCGTTTAGCAGCAATGTACGCTGCCGTCTACAGTGTAAAATTAATAAAATAACAGTCAGTCTATTCTTAGTCTGTATGGTAACATGAAAGCTCAAAGGTACCTGGTTTGGATCAGACATGACAAACAAGAAGCATATTGGGTCCGCATGAGTTCCCTCTCAAGAGGTTTCCGTTGCCGAATCGAAGTCACAGGCCCGCATTATGCGACCAGAAAGGGGAAAAAAAACTCGGAAGATCTGAAGCAGTCGTAATTGACTTTGAACGAACATGCCGAAATTCACGCCTTCAGCCGATCCAAAGCTGGTTGTTTATCACGATCCCAGCAAAAAGATACATGTCAAATTTGACGACGATTCAGAGGACGAAACTTCTTCTAAGCGACCAGAGAATGACAGGAAACGAAAACTAACAGCCGTGACGACCGACAATGTTCATAAAGATCGTGAAAGAGTCAAAAAGCAAAAAGTGCAACTGGACAAAGAGAATAAGAAGGACAACGTCGAGGGAAGCGGTGTTGCGAAAGACAAGAGTAACAAAGATCAGCGCGATCCCAACCGGTGGCTTGACACGATAAACAGAGGCACGCATAGATAGAGTAGAAACATAATGCTCCGCAAAGAAGCTTACGATCACTTAGGGAAAAAGGCCACGAAAAAAGTTGAAAAGAAAACAGCAGAAGAAATACTAGAGAAAGTGCGGGAACGACGGCGAAAGAAGAAGGCGGCTAGGGCAGCTCGTAAAGAAGTGGATGGCGTTAAGGTATGAAAGACGGAGACACGCGCGCGACTTTCAACCTTGGTAAAATTTTACTCGTCTGTATTGATATGAAAAAGGTGGCGGTACCAGTATTACATATCGACCCGAGCTCTGTAAAGTCCAAATTGGACCTTGTCGCGATTCGGAACTTTGTCCTATTCTGCCTCGCTCAAGCTGAAACGCCAACATGGGCCAAGATCATCAACAAGAGCGCGATCCAACACGTGGCGTTGCTCTTTGTCGATGGATTAGATATTACCTACTTTGGGATTCCAGAGCATCGGAATAATGTCCCCGATTATGTGGATCTGAAGCAGCTTGACCCGACAACGGTCGGGAAGTCAGCGATGCCATTCTTCACAAGCTGCTTTTCACATATGTTTATCAGCAAACTCTCCGGTTCCAAGGGGAAACTGAAATCTGCAGTTTCAGAGGTTTTACAATGTCCTGTCAGCAACAAACAAAAAGCTACACGCGCTGCTTTGCGAGACAAAAGTACGTGCCTATAAAAATGAGACATGTGGCCAGAATGTTAACAATACTTTCTCTTCCTCATCCTCATTCTTCCTCTGATATAGAGATGGAGCAATACAAAGACAACATGCGAGAATACTACCTACTTACACTCGACGAAATGATTCGTTATGGTTATCCGATTCCCCCTTGCTTGGTAAAGTCGGTCGAACTAAAGGACGGCTGGAAAGAGACCAAACCGGCAAAATCTCCGGTGGCTCAAAAGAGACTTGTCGCTTTGGATTGTGAGATGGTAATAATAATCGTTTATAAAGTTTTTGTTTTGTATGCATCCCTAACTAACAAACCTTGTTCCAGGTGGAGACGGCAAGTGGACCTGCCCTGGCACGCGTTACTGTCGTTGATGAGGGTCGGTAAATTTTTCTCCGAAAGCTTAATGCGAGCAATGATATTTACCAAGTTTGGAATAACAGACAACAAGGTCCTCTTGGATGAATTCGTCAAGCCTGAAGAACCCATTGTGGATTACAAGACAGAGCACAGTGGCATTACTCCAGAAATTATGGAGAAGACGACTTGCTCATTTAAACGAGCACAGAAGCATGTCAGAAAGCTGATTGACCACAACGTCATCCTGGTTGGCCACGGTCTGGAGAACGACTTACGGGCCTTGAAGCTCGCCCACCCACACCTTGTTGACACGGCCCATTTGTACGACTCATGGAAAGGGCCTCCTAGCCGGCCCAAACTCCGTGAACTGTCGAAGAGGTTTTTGAAACGCCTCATACAAGGAGACAAGGCCGCCGTGGCAGGTGAACAGGGTCACGACTCTTGTGAAGACGCGATTGCTGCCCTGGACTTGTTCAAACTCAAGTTGCAAAAGGGACCAACGTTCGGGCGCCTGAATGATGTTGAGCTGGTGTTTGACAGACTCCATCAATGCAATCCACCCAAGACGGGCGCCATCCTTGACAGTTCACCTAATGCCCACGGAGCATTCAAGGCGTCGATGGGATCGAAATATGTGCATTGCGAGTCGGAAGCTGAACTGGCGGAACGAACCATCGAAATGGTTCGCGAGAACAATTTAGTCTTTTCAAGGTTCTATGATCTGCGTCCAAGATGGAACCCTAATGCTACTGCCGCACCGGCAGTTATTCCAACCAACCTGAAAAATCAATACGAGACGGCAGCAAAGCTCAGTCAATTTGACCAGTACTTTCGACAAATGTATAACGGTTTCCCGCCAGGAACAGTCATTATGGTTATGAGCGGCGCGAGCTATTACGTTCCTTATTACAAGTAAGTCTCCCGCCATCGCGTATCTCTTTTGAATATAACAATGCTTATTATTGTTGTTTTTCTAGTCTTTACGAATACTATAAGCTCTGCCATGGACTCGTCAGTGTACCAGAAGGTACCGACCGACCAAAATGGACATCTACCGACCAAAAACGCCTAGAAGGCTATGGTGCAAAGGCACGTCTTGGAAGCGTATTCGCTACATTAAAACAATAAACATTTTGTTAAAAATAAGCCCTTTGCCCTTAGCCCTTTCGCCTTTCCCCTCTACCCTTTCCCCTTTCTGTTTCCGTTGGTGTGTTGCTTATTTGTCAAGCTGCATAAAAGATACATCATTACACAATGGTACTCGTCATTGTTGTTGTGCTACCATAAATCTGGGTTCGGCGTACAGTAGACAGTTAGATAGAGAAAATGGACTGCATGCTCAAGCGTAAGACGATAGCACTTCTTTTCTGAATTAAATATACCATAGCAATAAATGTCACTTTTGGGCATGATTCCATAGGAGCATGAAAGAAAATACAAGTGGGTTAAAGATGCGCATGTAGATAGGTAGTTAATAGATAGGACCTTGAACATAATGCTTGTTTGTTTTGTAGACTGCAGATCCATCTCTTTTGACCAGTAAAAGAGGAACTTGATATGAACCAATGCGCGAATTCCATTCGGCGCCTTGAGCGGCCGCCAGTGGCGGGACCTGACACACGATCAGTTGTCGATTACGACACTCTGAGCGAGGTGATCGGACGTCACCAAACCAGACTTCCAAATCGCGTGTAAAGTTGTCACCATGTATTTCCAGTATATCCTTGTTCTTTTTGGCATATCGAGACAATGAGGGTATCGGACAAGGAGGACGTTGCTCTTTTTGGGCTGTAGGTGATTCCCACAAGGTATACTTTGCACAATCTAACATAGCAGCCAACGTCATCATCTAGTGTTTCTACCCATCAGCTCTTTTTTTCTTTACCTGTGCCAATGATGGTCCACACAGAAGCATCCGTTACCTCTTCGCTCCAAAACATGCCCAGATCAGCTACTTTGGATGGCTGTTCCTCTTGACGCATGTAGAAAGAGTAGACCTGTTCCTGGCAAGCGGATCGATCGCGTTTCCCCAACACCTGGCTATCCGACGACAAGGGCTTTCGTACGCTAGTCGACTTGTGAACAGCGACAAGATCGTTCAGGCATGCAAGATAGGTTGCGGGCCGACTCGTTCGAGGCAAACAAAGCAGCACTGCTGCTGCCTCCTGCTGCATGGCTGATCGATGCAACGGGTCCTGGACAATCTGCAGCGCGACCTTGTGAAGTTGTGAAACTGGCCCACCAAGGACCTCATCACCAAATTCACCTCCTCCTCCATTGCCGTCTCCCACCCACGCACTGTTCGCACCACCCACCACGGTCGATGCCCGTTCGACCTTGCGGATAATCATTACTGGGCTCACAAGACCGGTCGTAAGGCACTGCAAGACAATATGCTGATTATAATGAATCGCGAGTGGTTCGTTAGTTTCGTTCTTGAGCGCGATCGCAGGTGGTGGTGGGTAAGGGATATCGTTGCGCAGTGCAGAACAACCAATGTAATCATCCGCCGTGCTTTCGTTTTCGCGGTTGTCAGGGGGAGTCCACGCGGTATCGACGAGCCAAATGATGAACGGATCCCAACTGCCTGCCCTGGCAATGAAACAGGTTCCGTCTGCACTGCTGTCTCTAGTGGTGGTACCCTCCTGTCGGTTCATCTTCTTGGACTGACCGGGATACACAAACCGACTCGTGGAAGAAGAGGAAGAACAAGAGGATACGCCGAGATATTTCGTGGACACCGTTTGTGAACGAATACGATTAAATAAAGACACCGTCGTGCCATGATAGATACAATCTATACAATTTCATCAGTTAGGAGGGGGGAATGAATCAGAAGGCGTCGTTTTACTAGTCACATCATACCTTCGGTGTTCTTGATGCTCTGTCTTTTCTTGCTTGGTTTGCTAATCACCTTAATGCCTTCACTGGCAAGCGTGCCCACCAGTGTCCCATTTGCTAGCTTGATTCTAACTAGACATTCGACCCGTTTGCGTTTCTCGTCCGTATCGCTGATATACAATTGGCGAAGAACGCATTTTCCACCGGCCAGTCGTTCCTGTTGATGAGAATCATACCAGTCGCGGTCGTCACCATGATTCTTATCTACCGAGCTTTTTACTACTGCTCGACCGCTATACACCGAGAACCCAGTTTGGCCGATCATCGTGCCACAGTCAGAGAACCAGTCCAGCTGCCCAGGTTGAGATTCTCCAGATATGCACACTGTTAATTCAGGTGGCCCAAATATCCCATTGTTTCCCTTTCTCCACCATGCTGCACCGTCCAAAATGACCGTGGGCGGAGGACAGAGGAACCTGATCAAGGTACTTAATGTGATGCGGTGCTGGGGGGACCATTCTGTGTCTATACCTTTTTTCGGATCCGTAGCTCTTTTGTGCCACTTTGCCTGTCAGAATAACAGCAGTAAGCTCACCCAACGCAGACGGATCAGGCGACAAGAGATAGGACAGGATTTGAGATCTTAGATTATCAGCCACTGTCGCAACTTGTTTAAATATGACCGAAGGGAAAAGATTGGCTTTCAAGTCTTGTTCTGCCTCTTGCTCGGCTTGATCATTGAAGCCTTGGTCAGACGCCAAATGGTTAGCTGGGGCCGTAGTCATCGGTTGATGATAGTGGTTATTCACAGTTTCCTGATGATGATTCAATGGCTATTATGGAGCTGTGTTATCTTTTAAATGTTGCGGGCGATGATGGAAGGCTATGTAGTTTTTGCGTTTACCGTAGCCTCGCTCTTGGGTTCCAGTCCTGGAGGAGGTGCCAAAAAGTCAAGTGAAAAACCTTCTTCTGTCTGCTGCTGCTGCTGCTGCTGGTGGTGGTCATTCGGTTCATGTATCTGCGTTTGTTGTTGCTGCTGCGACGGGTACCAACAGGAAGAAGAAGAAGAAGAAGAAGAAGACGACCATGTAGTAGTCGTCGTGGCCGTTGACGGCGTGGACGGCACATCGTGTGGGTGGTGATACGGATGATTCCCAAAATTGGTTAACATTGAGCCGTTGGAGAAGTTAATTTGATCTGATTGCTCGTTATTATTGTGCTGAGATCCGTTTTCGTTCATATTAAAGTTGTCAGTGCTATTATTACTAGTGAAAGCAGGTGCGTGGTCGGCAACGCTGAAAGGTGGATTATTCTCCTCCCATGGTAAAGGTTGTTCTTCTGTCGAATACATTGTTATTGAGTTATTTTTGCTTAGCGGTCTGTCCACCATGGGTCCCATAGGAAGGCAATACTGCGAATCCCGTCGCTGGCTAGTACAGTCATCGTGCTGCTGTCTTGGCGCGGGATTGCCGAGCGGCGTGATATCTAAAATGTCTTGGATTTCGATCGGCGTTCGGCTCTGTGAAGAGCGAAGACACGTTGATGCTCGCGTATCAGGTTGCGAGTATCCGTCTCCAAATATGATTTCGTGTATATCGGTATCGTGGGTAGACTGTTCCTGAGCGGTATCGACAGCAGTAGTCGTCGAGTTGTATTGATATGTCTCCATCGTTTCAGGAACGGTCTCATTTAACAGTGAGGGAGACCAAGGTATCTGAAAGGACTTGTCATCCTGGATAAAGTTAGGATGCTCGGACCCTCTGATGAAATCCGCCGCTGAAGGTGTAACCGAGTTTAGGTTCTGCTGCGTTAGATGCTTACTGTCGACGATACAAGGATGGTTGTTGTGCGGCGCCGCACTCGGCGAAACAGCCGCCATCACTTCGTATAAAGTCCTTAACTCTTGTATTTGAAAGGGAAAACCAACCAACCCGTCGTTTTAGCTTCGCACCCTTTTGTTATCTGGAAGATCTATAAGGATAAAAGGAAACAAAAGCTTAAATGATGATCTTTTTGTGTCGCTCGAAAATTTTGCGGGGTAAAGACGGGAGTTTAAAAGTGACTGTCTCGCGCTTACCCCACGTTTTGACCGCATGTTACACAAGTCGGATGCGTTTGTTCAATACGAACACCGAACAGAAATAATCCATGGTAGAAACACCTACATCGTCATTGCTGAGAGACTAATAGCATATTCTCAATGAACTTGCACACTTCATTCGTATAAAATACTTTATTCTTTAAGAGTGTTATTAATTATATCCAAAACTATATGTACTCCAAGTTCTGTGTGACACGACGTTGGACAATATCATAGCAGCTTTGTCCAGTCTATCTCCGAGATCAAACGAATTCGTCGTTGCCTTCTTTGATATCCTGTCCCCACATCCTGATTCCCTCGTTAGGTACCTTTGTGAGACATGTCTTTATTGCCACAAGCCAAACCTCTTTCAATCAGACGATTATTCGAATTAACCCGTTTAACAAAGGTGGCACGCTCATCTTTTTTCTCTTGGCGCTTCGTACAGAACACGACGGCTGCCACTGCCGGTTTTATCGCGTGGCAGTGGATAATGGTGTCACAGACCCAACAATCCCATTGCCCTGAATCCCCAGGATTCCTTTCTTATCACTATGGATCATGTCACATGACCACATACCGGCAACCATAGAAAACTGATTTACACTTCCTTGAGCAAAGTGAAGCTGTGTTCTCTAGTAGTTTCGCTCGCAAGGTCCTTATTCTTCCTTTGTTTTCTGGATTTTCGGTTCCAGCATAAGACACTTTAAAGAGAAATGGTCTACTATATACGGAGGGTCATGGTGCGACAAGCTCCACAAGTCTCACGCCCTATTAGTGTAGCACAAGGTCAGAACAAGGGACACGCGCAGGGTCAATCGCACAACGACGAAACTATATCCTATGGAGGAATCTTCAGTAGACTAGCACTGCGGCTAACTAGCCAGGCTAGCTCGCATTAGTCGTTGCTGCTAGCTTAGTTTAATAGATACTAGTACCAAAGACCAAATATTGCAAGCCCCGCAAGTTAGAGGTGATGATTTTTTGGTAATATTGTGACAACTTACAACATCATATGAATATAAAGACCATTATGAACAAAGATGCACCGCTAAATGCGGAGAAAGAAAAGGACTTCTTGGCAGAAGCCATCTTTAGAGGAAGAGGCTTAGATAAATTGGCAGACATTGGATCAAAAGACGCTCTCAAAGCCCTTGACCCTATATTATGGCGAAGACTTTAGTCGATTTCATAATGTCTGGTATCTCAGGTCTTAGTACGTTGGCACATATTATGGCTTGTGAGGAGCCATCAGTCTTCCCTTCGAAAAACCCGAAAATTTCATTCTTTTCTCTTATTCAAACATACGTGTAAGTTAAAGGGGGGAACGGGAATGCAAACCGCTTCACAAATGCTCACGAGCATAGGTACGCAAGAGTATTCTCTTCGAAGTCATCCGTGAGTGTTGCTATTGTTTCTTTCAGTATCTAGTAGAAACAAATGTCACGCACAGACTTTAGAAGCAGGAGACGTCAAAATCTGCTGCCGATGATGATGCGCATAAGCCGAACATGACCGGGCTGATGTATTCATGCAAATAACTGATATAAAAGTCGGACTTGTATAGCTCTGCATAAAGGACCCCTCTCCCTTTCTTTCTTCGGCTTTACTTTCTGACAACATGCCACGGCTCTGGTCTCGAGTACTTCATCATTTTCGCTTTGGCAAAAAAAGTGCCAAAAAGTCGACAACCGCGGAATCATGTGTCCCTCATACTTCGTCTTTTTCTTCTTCATCGACTCTTTTTGATGACCACCAAGACCTTGTCCAGATTGACGCTCTTCAATCAAGCCTCTTGAGTTCTCAAGCAGCTGTAAGCGGCGACGATATGCGACATTTCTTTTGCATTTGGAACGAGGCATGGTTTACCCCTCACAATCGACTGTTCTCCTCCAGAAGCTGACAGGGGCTAGATTACATAGGAGCTCGAAAGGGTCTATGAACGTAGTCGATCAGCTTTGGAGTCCCTCACACACACGGTCGACGAACTTTCTCGCTCAATTTGTGCTATTGTAATAACGGGTCCTCTATAGTTAGACAGCCACACGTATCATTTTTAACTCACTCTGTGCTATTAATATCTCAGGCATCACCTTTGCAAAACACCGATCGTCGTTCTCTACGCCTCGCCCAAAGGTTCATTTCCACGTATCTCCTGGAATGGCAGGCCCTTCCTGGTCAAACAAAGAGTCAACGGCGTCAGAGTCAACTGTTGATACCACCATCGACAACAACAACAACAACGGTGTTGGACAAGGACCATAGTGACAAATCATTCGAAACCTATTTCCAGGGATTACAAGATCGCGTACTTTCCCGAGCCATGGTAACAAAAACAAGTGTTGTGTTCTATACAATCGAGATGGCTAAAAGAAAAGGCGCTCGTTTAGAAAGACGCTTCTCCAGAACTCTTGACATGTCTGCAGCAGGTATGCCGGTGGGAGAAGGACTTGTACTTGTACCAGCAATACGTCGAAAGCCAAATGACTATTCTTTGGGACGCTGGTCGTCTCGTTCCCCTCCAAAAAGACATGCTGAAAACCTTGGAATACCGATGGAATCGACGTTATCAACAATGCATATCATCTTCACAAGCCCTTGAAGACAGAGTCAAGGTAAAAGAAAGAACGAAATCAAGGGTAGAGGGCCAGAAACCAAACATACGCTCCCTGTGGATAGACTTTGCTGGAACAAAGTTCACCGGCTCAAGACGACTTTACTTGCGCCATTTGTCTGTCGATCCTCAAAGAACCCATCACGCTTGCTACATGTCTCCATACCTTTTGTCGAGGCTGTCTGCAAAATCTGTATTGTACGTGTAATCATCGCCATCAGCAAAAAAGGAAGTCGCTGTTCTTAAAGTGCCCTACAGCCGCACAACATCGCCACGTTTGCCCACTCTGCCGAACATCCTTCCAACTCGAAGAGTGCACACCAAACGTCGCGCTCGAAAACTTTATCGCCCTTTATTTCCCAGATGAATCAACTCAGAAACGCAGGTCGGTTGTTTATCAAGCAATGCATGATTGGTGGCGCTCTGGCCAGCAACAACATTATCCGAAACCACAGCGTCGTCACCAACAAACGGTTCGACCGGAATCCTCGGTCGAGAACTATGATGCCGCCGTTCAGCAGGAACTTTTTAATTTAGCTCGACGATCTTGGTGGTTCTAGACATCCCTGGTAAACTACTGTGTCAATTAAAGTAGTTTCAGTCTATGAAAACGATGCTTTGTTGTGCTGTCTTCTTTTTTCATACTAAACTCGATGCGCGGAAAAAAGGAACGAATTTGCTATGTATAAATAAGTACTAACTAGGTAGGAGATAAGCTATACGACACAGTAAAAAAGTACGAATACGGGTTTGAGGATGATGGCAACAATAATAAAACAGGAAGTGATGTTGAGAGGTATCATTCTTCCTCTTCTTCTTCTTCAATGATGGCTTTGCTCCCAAGTGGACTTCTTTTTCCCAAGCCTTGGTTCATTCCATACACAGAAAGCCTGGATCTCGGTGCAAAATCAGCCCGTGGCATGATTTTCTACACTAAATAAGCAAATGTACGGCCATAGATATCAAGATAGTCACTTACAAAGGGTGGTGATGACGGAAGATCTGAAGGAGCAACATGTTGCGGTTCCGGTATCTTGGCCAGAGAAGAGGTGCTGGGTAAGAATAAGGCTGGGTAGTTTTCTTCGTCTTCACTTGATGAGCTAGAGGATGAGGATTCCGAATATACAGGCGATGTCGGCGATTCAATAGGTGCTGGCTTGGCTGAAGGAGTAGGTCGCATCGCATCCAATGTAGCTGCTGAACTTGGCGGTGCTACAGCAGGAGGCCGGCTGATCAAAGACTCTCTCTTGGCGCTTGGCCGGGGTGGCTCAAGCACAGACAAAGGTTGCCTTTGTGCTTTTTTCAGTGAATGAAGTCTTTGTGTAGCCAAGGCGTCACCTGGAGCATGAGGCGCTGTCACCGCTGCTGGAGGAGCCTTTAAGCGAGAAGGAGTCTTGACTGCCTCCGGTTCGTATGATGACGGCTTGCTAATAGGTCGATCTGTCCGCCGAGATGCAGGAGGATTCAAATCGGTAACCGTCGAATCGCCTAGTTGCAACATCCGTCTGCGATATCGTTCTTGGTCCAACACCTGGGAACTCTCGGGCGTTGATCGCGGAACATCATCGTCCCAGTATCGCCAAGGACCCTGTTTCGTCTTGTCTTGAAAGTACGAAGGGTCTATATTGCGAAATGACTGAGAGGTACGGTGTGATTGTCGTTTCCGTGATCGAGCCGCCGAACCTTCCGTGCGCGCTGCTGCTGCTGCTGGCTTAGAACCGAACCATGATTTGACAGAAGACAGCCATCCGCTCCCTTTTTCTAACGACTGCTGATGCTGCTCTTCTTGGATGCCATTATCGACTGCATCCCTATTATGAACAACCATCTGCTGATGCTGGTCTGTTTTGACCGATATATCGGCAGAAGTTTGGGTCGCGGCATCTACTGGGCAGCGATGGTTCTGCTCAGGACGGGTCGTGTTACACATCGCATTGAGCGTAGACTCCACATAGCGTGCTGGGAGTTTCATCATCATTCGCGCTACTTTTTCGTGCTGTTCCTGGTGCATGGCCGCCACGAAGCCATCGGTAACACGGGAACCTTCTGTAATAACGGATTTCTTGCTGATTTTGTCTAAGAGCAATTTCCACAATCCGTTCAGCGAATCGCATGTGTTGGTTCGCATATTGGTGATGGCCTGCTCGTCAAATCCAGCAGCTACTAGGGCAGTTGCTAACTGATATTCAGCAATTGTCATTGGTATTTCATCGAGTCGAGTTGCTGCTGCTTCTCGATAACAACCGTTTGGTTGTGATGATGGTGGAAGCGAAGCTCGATACGGAGACAATGGAGGCGATAGCAAGGACCTGTCTTCTGCTGCTGCTGCTGCAGCTGGCAAAGAAAACCGCGGTGGCAATCGCGGCGTCGTCGGCATATGTTTCGTCATTCCAAGGCTGTATCTCACTTGCGGTGAAAACTTCGCACATTCTGGTGGACTTTGACGGTGAGGTGACCTAGGCGTCCATCTATTATTATTGCGGTCAGGAGAGCTACTGTAGCTGCCGTAGCTTGAAAGGTCGGTTGAGCACTCATCGTCTTCTTCAGTGGATAAAGGTAGACGAAACCTTTTGCCCGAGAAAACCGAATCCAGGTCTGACTGACTCGATTGGCGAGTGATCGAACTACTATCCCAGCAGTCGGTCTGAACCTCATCTTCCTGTACTGCTTGCTGGAGCCAAGGATGATTCAGTATTTGATCTATCGTAAGCCGGTCGGATGGCTCGCGAACGATTATACGACGTATCAGATCGGTGGCCTCTGTTATACGTAAACGGAGTTAGGTGCGTGCTAATGCAGACACTCGTGTGTGATTGACGTACCCGGCGAAAAATACGACGGGATAGTGTAATCGACATTCACAATTTTTCGCTGCGTGATAATCTCAGAGTCGTCATCGAAAGGCAGTTCGCCAGCCAAAAGGGTATAGAGAATCACACCAAGTGACCAGATATCGGTTTCTAAGGGAGCAAATTAGCTTAGTTGCCATGACACGTACGGTATGTCAGCACGTTGTTTGTTCCGTACCTGGGCCGGAGTATTTTTGCCGCAATATGACTTCTGTTGTATCACACGTCATTATGCATAAAATGACACGTTGTGTTTCAATCTTTTTTTCTTGTTGCCTTACCGGGTGCCGAGTATGCCAAACTACCACAGAAAGTTTCGAGAAGTTGCCTGTTGTCAGCTTGTCGAGCGAATCCGAAATCACACAACTTTATGTTATCCTCAGCGTCAAGAAGGATGTTCTCCAGTTTCAGGTCGCTGCAGCAGTTACGCATCATCAGCAAAATGAGCCTTGAATTCTGTTCCATATTAAGTTAAATACCGATGAATAATGCCTTGCATATGGCAAAACTTGATAGCTTCGGCTAATTGTCGGAACCACTTGGCAGCCTGGCGTTCCGAGCATCGACCGCACTCCATCAAGGCATCAAACAATTCACCATGGGAACAGAACTCGGAAATGACGAAAATCGAAGATTCCGTGACAACAACTTCGTAAAGGGTCACGATATTAGGATGCCGGAGCTGACGATGATGATGTATTTCGCGGGCCAGCATCGATGCATGTTGCTTGCTTATCTTTTTGATGGCTACTTGTCGCCCGGTCAACTTGTGCGTACCAAGTTTGACTTTACCAAACGTGCCCTGATTTTGTATATCACATTTAGGGAAATGTAAAGAAATCCCGTCGTGGACAGAGCTTTTTTACCTCGCCGATCGTTTCCCCTATTGAATAATATCCGACCGATGTCATTTCATGCGAAGAGAACTCTTTAAGTAAGTCATTATAGTCGGACGCCAACTATGGGGGATGAGAAACACGTCAAATAAGGTAAGCATTAACTTTCTATCTACGTTCCATGGAATATATGTAAAAGCATGCCTTTGCCTTTCGGTTCCGTGTGAGCGTCGAGGACATTGGGTATCGATCGATTATCGTCTGGGAAGAAATTGACGGATTGTTAAGGAATGGAAAGGGATGATCCGGGTTGGTTAATCGAAGACTGTCCAAGGAAGAATGGAACGGGAAGAATGAATCAGGTCAGAGAAAAGGTTCTGGTTTATTGTCGCGTCATCAAGTGAATAAGGAATGTATTATCGAGATTGGAAATGAAGGAGTGGTTGAGGTCGAAATAAGCAGGATGGTTCAAGGAGAATGGATGCTGCAACTGGCATCACTAAAATTGGAAAGGTACGGATCTGCGGCATGGGTGTCACAGTGCCATCCATTACTCATATATAATGGGGCGTAGCACATTTTGGCTTGATAGAAAAACTTGACCTTGGCGAAGTGCTACGACCAAGTAACATGCTTTTGCCCTGCGGAACCCCTTTCTGGACAATGAATTCGTTTTGGTCGCTTGCATTTGCGCAGGAGAAAGCCAATTTCAGACGACAAGCAAGGTTGACTGAATTGATCATATGCGAAAGGCGAACAACATCCAAAACTTGTTAGGAAGCACAGTTACATCTCCGTTACGTTAACCAGGGACATAAAACAGAGTTTCGGTCTTGACTTTTGGCAACGAAGGACGCAACATGATGTGCCCGCTGGGATTGTCACCAATATCGCACTTGAAGAAGGATAAAGCCAATCGTCGTCATCGCCAATGGAAAGTTTTGGGCATTTCAAAGTTTACAGTTTTATTGCTCACTGATATGATGATACCGAAGACGTATATCTTTGGCGACGGATTGCACCCGATGTCACTTGCATGCATATATCAGTAGGTACACTACTGCTCAATTTTTGTGCATGTAACGTATCTGGCCTAGTGCAAGGCGAAAAGCGTGGTCTTTCCGTCTCTGTATGTATGACCAACTAAATGTTTGCAAGTTAAAAATAACTCACATGGCATCAAGCTAGCACAACTTCTACGCGTCTATGTAGTGTCGTTTTTGGGCAATCTCTAATCACAGTTGGTACCCTGTCAAATTGAACCAACATATACACTTCAATTATCCAAGTCGATGAATATGAAATATTCCGCGGAGAAATTCTAAACGAAAATGATCGACAAGTTCAATCGTGGAGAGTCAGTTAATGAGCCCGCTTCAAGTACTTCCTGCCAGAAAAGAGTGGCGAATGTTCTCGCAAATCTTCCGGGCATCTTCTTCCACTTGATATGCTGTGAAATACTTCCACTTATGAATCCATGCAAACCGATTCATAGCTTTGTTCAAAACCGGAGCCGTGCATGAGACAGGTTGCTTCAAGGTTTTGGCCGGATAGTATGATCAACAAATGTACGAAGATCATCGAAAGTGAACTCCTTAACAATATCTATTTCTGCTTTTCTTGAAAACACGCCAGTAGCGAAATCTGTCAGAGTCTGTTCCTCTACCCGCGCGAGTGATCAGGAAGGCTGCCATCCAAAGCCAGATAAGCAATTGGGTGTAGCCAGCCAAGCCGATTCTTCGAACGACCGGAACATAGACAAGCAAATAAAGGAAACCAGCCATAGGAAGACTCTCGACTTATACAGATGGCGGATCGTGACCAGATTGTTTGCGAAATGCACCCAAGGGTCCTTATTGTACTCGTAACACTAGGGCAAGCCACTTCCCGAACGTGTCATTTCAGCTTTCAAACGCTCCTTTGGCTTCCGCAAAGTACGGCACCACGTCGCAGCATCAGCATCGACCTCGAGATCGCAGCGGTATTAACTGCATAGGTCGCTTTCAATCTTAAAGCTAGTGCAGTTTCTATTGCCTGAGCCAGTACTGCAAAACGATGAAGATTCATTGTGCTCGTGGGTGACATTTTTCCTTGCATGCGGCGACCACTCAAATTAGCCGGCAGCCATTGGGAGTAGTGCAATCAGTTGCGAAAAAACTGGAGAGGAAAGACAGCCCAAAATCAATTCGCATAGCCGGACTCGGACTTGAAACGGTCTGTCCCACCACATCCAAAGCGCATCAGAATCAATAAGAATACTCAGTAATGCGGGTACTTTTGCAATATTACTTGTCGAGGGCTTACTGCTTGAGGGTATACTTTTACCTGGAAGTAGCAGGAAATACGCGTCTAGCAAAGCCGCAGGATGCCTGATGGTTCGTTGCACGTCGAGTCTGCGGTCTGCCATTAAAGTCTGGTTCTTCTAGCTTAATTGTTTGATGCTCATTATCTGATTATGCCCAATAAGCGACCAATAAACACACTAGATACCTCCACTTTGCTACATTCTACAATGCAAGTTGATTATCCATATCCTGCGCGGATAATCTACGCTTAGTATCCTTGTTGGTTGTCACTCTGCCCGTGATGTTGCATAATGCAGCTTTGATTTCAGTATTTTAAATACTGTACGCGGTATATGATATGGCGAACCATCAACCATGCCACGTTTATTAAAGGCGTTTACAGTTTTATAAAATCACTGGAATGTCAGTGCTGGGCTGGATGAGGGAGCATTTTATCTCTGGCCAGAACCAATCTGTTTCCTTTTCCACATATTCTTCCTTCTCACATACATTGCCAGTAATGTTCCTTATTGGGCCGGGTAACCCGCGACCCAACCCGTTAAGAAAGGGTTTATTCTTTTCGGGTATTGCACCATTAGCAACCTTTTATTATTGTGTTTACCACAGTAGCCCATCAAAGTGCGCCGATATCATTCCTATAGTCTCGTATGACGATTAATGTAACTAGAAAATGGTTTCATTGTCTGCGGGAAGCTATGCAAGGCCAAATGTGTGAAGTGCTTATTTCTGAGAGGACCCTTTATACAACAATATATCAGAACATCAAAGATGAAGAAAAAAGCAAAGAATACATAGAAATACAAGAAATGGGTATCATGGATATAAATACGAAATAAATAAAGACGTACAAGAGATATGAGAATAAATAAGGATATATAGCGACAGGAGGAAGTGTGATCCTTATCTCCTGGTGCGAGATTTGCGCGATGAATGAGGTGGAGGCAGTGTAGTGGCTGGAATGACGGGATACTCTCCCCGTGCAGCGTTCTTGCCATTCAAGTACTGGATGGCATCGTCATCCACCACATGGAACATACCGATCAACTGGGCCAGCGTGCAACCCGTCCAACTGCCCACCATGTTTGTGTTGGCGCCATTCTGCAGCAGCAGTTCCGCCATGGGATAGACGTGCTCTCGGCCACAGTCCTCGCTCGCCACTCGACCATGCAATAGCGAGAAGTGAAGAGGGTACCGCACGAAAAGTACGTCATGTCCAACTCCTTTTTCATGCCCTCAACGTCGATGCCGTTGTCCGAGCGGCTCTTGCGCAACGGCGAACCAATGGAGTCCTGCGATGAGCTTCTTGAAGACGAAAAGCAAAAGGGTACCGGACCATTAACGTTGAGCCCGATTGCGATCGCATACACTGCACCCGGGATATCGTCGTTCTTGATTGCTTCGAATAAGAGATCGAATCTGTTTTCTTGTCCTGTGTACTCTTGGATGAATTCCCTCCTGCCATATCTCGCATGGGTGAAGCTAGATTTGGCTTCATGTGCGCTCGCTGGTGTCGGCTTGCGGTAGCAGGGATCAGTTGCCAAAGTTGCCTCCCAGACAGTGTTTGCACGGGCATTCCCAAGCTCTCGCAAAAGTGCAACCACGTCTGGTGTATATGCACTGCTGTCTAACGTCAAAGATCGCACCTTCGATATGTGAGAGCCAAGCAATCTGTGGATGCCGGCGCATTCTATATGCGTATAAATGACCGTGAGCACAAGGACGTCTACACGCTTTTCTTCATTCTACTCCTTGCCGATACATAGTACTACGCCAACGTTTAGAGAACACCATTCGAGCTTGGCTTCCCCACGATCCGCGCAGACTGCATTGGATGGATCTTCCCTTAACTGTGCCAACAGACGCGCATTGGCTGGCGCTTCCTCTGTCATCGTCGGTTTTGCTTGACTGGTTCCAGTACAGTGGGCGCTCGATATAGTGATGCTAGATATAGTGATATTTCGATATAGTGATCACTTTTTGAGCCGAGCGTCTTGGTAGCCGGGGAAATATCACTAAATTCGTTGAAGTGATGACTGATCACTTTCAGCTATGGTACCATTATACCGAGAGCCAATAAAATCACCGTGGTGAAATTCGCAACCATTGAAAAATAAAGATAACGAAGAATAAACGAGACTCAAAAAGATCGGTTTTATTGAAGTGACATTTCTCCTCTATTTATATTGTTGTAAGCATTCCTTTCCTTGGCATTGTCTCTGTTGTCAATTGAAGTGAGAACGAACATAACAGTTCAGTTCATAATAGAAGGTATGATCTTAGCTTGGATCAGAATGTGTTGTAAGAGTGTTGTCTCGAACCCCTTGACTCTGGAAACTAAGATATGCATAA
>JSYX01000284.1:0-43474 GCA_000787465.1 Thermomucor indicae-seudaticae
ATTTTCAAACGCGAATCGCTGTATTATTAAGATTGATATAAACAGAATGGGCCATGTTGACTATGTACAAGTCCTAACTCGTGTTATTTTGAGTTTACAAATTACAGCTGAGCACGAGGATCCTTGACACTGAATATCCTGATGTTTCCAGCATATTTTCCATCTGGAGTCATTTCATCGCCGGCATAGGCTAACTGGTAGTCTCGAGGATGCCATGCGACCGTGTTCATAGCTGCCATACATTCAATGTGATGCAGAGTTTCCCCGCTCTCGACATGAGACTAATAGATACCATGTTATATGATGTCTCATCAGATACGTTACATCTATTATACATACCACATCGATGTAACTGTCTTCAGATGCAGATGCAATGAACTGGCCGTCGAAACTAAAGCTCAATGTGCGAACGGGCCAACTATAGCACAGTTAGCCAAAAATCAGATGCGACTATAATCAGCAGACGTACGTGAGTTCTGAAAAGGTGCGAACACAAGTAAACGTTCTCATATCCCAAAGAGTGACGAGGGCGTCAGCCGATCCAGCAGCCAGGTATCTGCTTGTCGGATCTGCCTCGACGCAATAACAATTGGCCGTGTGTCCGCGCAAGGAATGCATCAGTTGCAGTGACGGGTATTCATATGCTCGAATGGTGCCTTGACCCGTGGTTACAAAGAAGACGTCATTGGAGTTGTTCCATGCAATCTCGTTCACTTCCACATTATGCTTTTGCGTCTTGATGATCTTAAATGTGCGTGTATCGATAAAGCTGATGGTATCGTTCTTGTCTCCAACCGCAATGTTGTTGCCGTTTGGGCTCCAGCAAATGTTTATATTTTCTCCTTCGGTTTCTACAATCGAAGTGCACTTGCCAGCTATTCTTTGTTAGACACAAAGTCTCCTGCTTCACTGGATGTATCTCTATATACTCACACCGCTGGTCCCAGATTCTCACCGTTTTATCACACGACGCTGTCGCCAGTCTATCTGGGTGCGTCGGATCCCAGTCTAGTTGATCAACACTGTCTGTATGCCCTTTGAGTTCGGTAGAATACCGAATGTCCGTCTGCCAGCCAGAAATTCACTTTAACTCTGGCTTCATCAAGTTTTTTGACTGGGTTTTTTGGCTTACCCCTCGGTGCGGCATCCAGACACGTGCAGTCTTGTCTACGGAACCCGAAGCGAGCCGTCGACCATCGCTGTTCCAAGCAACCGTATGAACTTTTTCCTTGTGACCTTTGAGTTCTCGAATCTTGGAACGCTCAAACATGACCTTGACCTGCATATACCAGTTCAAGTATTATAGGGAGTCGTGTGTATCAGCGTGATCGGTATACCTCCTCTTTCGTGATGGGGTCGCCACGATATTTGTATTCTTCACGTTCGCCTAATGGCGGATTCCAATCGTAAATGATCTTTCCACTGTCGGTCAGGTTCTCTTCGAATTCTAAATCTTTTGGTATCAAGTCCACAGCTGTCTCTGTTTCTATCGCGGACATGGTCTGTTTATTCAATTGTGTGGTGCTCTTTCAGCGAATGCCGTAATGGGATTTTGCCAGATTTCGGGACGAACGGAGGATCAAGCGCGTGCAACTCAGTTCGACCGAAATTTTGGATCCAACTTACTTGATCTACGAATTCGCCAAAGCGCAGTATGATATGTAGACTGACTTTCAGGAGCATAAAGAATCATCAAGAGCTATTGTAGTTGTTTTGGGGAATATGTACGGATATTTACACATGAAGACGAATAATGCGAATAACTAACTATTGAGAAATGCTATTGCAAAGATAATGAATGGCAGCGGCTTAAGCAATTGAGCATCCACGGGACTCCTCGAACCTGATACTGCTCCAGGCACCGGGCGTTCTTCTTGCTCAATGGTTTTGTTACATCGATAATGAGGACGGGATATGCAATGTCTATACGATCACTGTCAAGGTCGCCTCGGTCTGGAAGTTCTGTAGCTTTAGGATCGACTGCCGGCCGTCTAAAGAGAACCTGTCCGCCAGCAGCTAAACATAATCGAAGCAGTTCATTCTTGTTGTACTTATCCTTAAAGTCACCAAAGAAATGGAACTTTGCGCCGTCAAAGAGTGGCGCTTTCTGATTCGAATAGAGTGGGTTGAGAAAAGATGTGCTTCAGAAAAATCTAATGAATGAATGGCTTACGTCCTGATCTACCCGTTCCCGTCCACGTCTTGGTGCATGTGTCTGACCGTTCACAGAATCTCCCAACGCTTCATAGGTTTCTTCAGGCAGCCATCGTCGAGCCTTTATGCTATCCACAAGCCCTGTTTTACAAGACATAAATAAATGACTGATGTATAGACCAACGGATAACATACACACATGATTTATCAACGATCCACTTGCCAGCAATAATCCCGTGCAAGTATTTCTCGGTTCGCCGGCAAAGGCGATTTTCGTCTACGAGCGTCACAATATGCGTCACATCTTCCAGTCCACGGATCATCTGCGTGTGGACATTCAGCTTCAAGTGAGTGTCAACGATAGGTGCAATACACTCATCAATGGCTGACTGCTCACAAAGATATTATATTAACCGGCTTCACTGGTTTGCCGACGCTACATAATTTACCTCTTCGATTCCTGTAAACATGACGTTGATCTGCTTGCATTCAGGAAAACCTCTGTCCAAATCAGGAGGCAAACCTGCTTCGTCCATTTGAGATGACGGGATGAGGCTGTTATCAAAGCTCCCCATCATTGTCGCACGTGGCGTCAAACTCGGCAAGATGGGCCGCCTGTTCGGTAAACTGCCTCTGGCTTCTCGGCAGAACTTGCAGGATTGCTCACTTCCAGAGTTGATGAACAAACAGTGCTGACATCTCCATTTTTCGTTTGACCTGCTTTCTGTATCTTCCACTGGCGGCACATTCAACGTTTTCTGTAAGCCCGTACTCGAGCTATCATGCATGTTTGGATTCGACGCTTCCTCTTCTTCTTCTTGAGTAATAGGCACTGGCCATTCCGGTGTCCGTAGTGTGAAGCTGCCAGCTTCATACATGCCTGTATTCCGCGACGGTCGTCCCTCGTCTTTACCAGAGGAGCACTCCTCCAGCTCATCGTCGGGCAATTCGTCAAAGCTGAGCATGTCCTGAAGCAGGGATTCCGAGTCCAAGTAGGTCGGCAGAACAGATTTCCTATGAGCGCTCGAACTAGTAGGCTCTTTTCGTTTGAACTCGTCCTCAGGAACGGAGCTGGCATCCAATATGCTGCTCTCTTGTGCAAGCCTTGGCTTTTTGGGCGCGTCCTCCCGGCGTCCGTATTCCACCTCAGGATACAAAGACCCACTGTCTTCTTGAGAGCGAGCAAACAAGTCTGCCGACGGCGTATGTGTAAGTGAGGAATTGAGTAACTTTAGTTTCAGTTTTTCGACGCATGCGACAAGCGTGTTGTGAAGCGGATCGCGGCGCAAGTTCTTTACAATGGCAGGAAGGTGGCAAGTAGGACATTGTCGCTCAATGCCTACTTTTTGAAACGAGCAATCACTGATATCTATCAGCCAATGTAAGGGAAAGGATCCGAGGGCGCTTTACTCACAAGCAAAAGCGATGTCCACATTCGATCAAGATGTGTGCATCTTTCAGTAACCCGTCGCTTCAAAGATTCTTGTGGGCTTAACTCTCTGATCCAAGGAGCAGTTTTGATCTCGTTTACCATAGTTCACAGCGAAGCAATTCTTCTATCTTCAAAAGCGATGTCACGACGGACATGGACAGTGGCTAATCCACGTTGCAGTACGTTTTCGTTTTCAACGGCGCGGCTGTTCAAAAAAAGCCAATGGATATTTTAGACGATGTTGCTGCGAAACGTAAAGGTGCTCAGAAAGTTATCGACTACGATTCTTATTATTGATGGTACGCAAGTGCTATGCTAAAGCTTCAAAGAAACTTTGATCCGGGTGCATGGAATGGGAGCATGTGAAAGCGAATGGTTTCGAAAGTTGCACAGCATTGTACAATGGAAGAGTACTTTTTGTAACTTTGCATGATCCATTGTCTTGGGGCATTTCCGCTTTGTCATCTTGTTTCCAGTCGGATCTCCCGCTTTTTTTCCTCGCTCTCCACATCTGCGTTATCGTGTCCTGAAACGTCTCCATTTGTGAAAAAGAAAAATCCGTTCCCGCTAACTCGCGGCCTTGACCGAAACAGGGGGGCACACTAGTACTAAACCCGGAAAGAACATGTGCAGAAGAAAGCGTTTCTTTGTAGATGTGTAAGATCTACGTATATGTCTTTAATGAGAGAGCTACAAATACAGGGGCACAGCCCAACAAGTAAGCAACGAGAAAAAGGTTGGTTTGAAGAAAAAGTACTACATGCTATACATGCATTATAATTGAACAACTAGCAAATAACAAGTAACAGAGAGACTATGTATAAGAATGGGTCAGGGGAACAGGAAAAGATATACGTGGGGTGATATTTGCGAAAGAAATGATGAAATGTGTCAAGTTGGTGAGGGGCGAACAACTAATAGGCGGCGTGTTTTTACTTGTAGTTTGGACCACCATTGGCGTTTCCGTTGGCTTTTTCATCGTAATCTTGTTTAACCTTTCCAGCGGCGGAATTAGGGTTAGGTTGCTCCTTGGGAACCGACATGTTGCTCGGGAATCGGCGGGAACCAGGTCGACTGGCGATGCTAGGCACGCGCAAGGAACGACGGCCTGCGATCTTGGACTCAGCGTCCACCTTTTCGTCGTACTGCGAAGTGGAACCGATAGCAGAAGCCATGGACTTGGCATCTTCTTGCAGGTCGGGGACGGCAAACAAGATCTCGATTTCTTCCAGCGACTTGCCGTTGGTTTCCGGGTACCACAGGTAAATGGGAATCAAGAAGATCACGTTCAGGATACCGAACATCAGGAAGGTCCAGTACTTTGCGTATTGGAACAGAACCGGCGCAATCATGGCCACCACAAAGTTACCCAACCAGTTGGCCGCGGTCGACATCGAGTTGCCCTTGGCACGAAGCGCGGTAGGGAAAATCTCGGACGGGTAAAGCCAGGCAAGACCAAGCCATGCTGCGCCAAAGATAAAGTTGTACACCATCACAAACGCAATGACTGCGCCCGCTGCATTTTGGTCGCCTCGTTCTACTCTGTACTGAGCACCACCGACAACGAAGAGAGACGCTGCTTGTCCGATAAGACCCGCATACATCAGCCAGCGACGCCCCAGACGGTCAATGGTCCAAACCGGTGTCAGGGCACCGATAAAGTACGGAATCGAATCCACACCAGCCATCAACATCGCCATCGCGTGACTCATGCCGGCTTCCAAGAAAATGTCGGCCAGATAGTACGAAATGACATTGATACCACCAAACTGTTGCATCAGCTGACCACCCATACCAAGCAGTACACGGTAACGGTTGTTGAGTCGGCCCTTGCTGAACAATTCCTTGTACGACTCAATACCCTCACGACGTTCGAGTTCGATACCGTCACGGATTTCCTCCCACTCAGCAATGCAGCGAGGGTGCGTGGTGTCTTCGTCTGTCCAGAGACGGGCCAAGACTTCCTTACATTCTTGCTCCATGCCGTGCGCTTGCAACCAACGCGGAGATTCGGGAAGAATGAAGGTACCGAGACCAAGAAGGATCGCAAAGACCATCTGGAAAGCGAGTGGGAAACGCCAAGCGAAGTCGCCCTTGACAAAGTAGAGACCAAACTCGAGCCAGTACGCAATACCGACGCCGACTGCCAACAGCGACGCTTCAAAGGCGACGTGCGACCCTCGCGATTTGGGTGGAGAAAGTTCGGCTTGATATACAGGAATGGTTGCAGTGTTCATACCGTTGCCAACGCCGGTGACAATACGAGCCACAATCATCATCCCAACGTGGACCGAAGCAGTCTGCAGAATAGCGCCAATGCACAGGATCAAGCAGCCCAAACGGATGGTTTTACGACGACCAAGGATATCACCAATTTTGCCTATAGGGGCCGGTCAGCGTGAAAGTCATTACGTGATTTGCCCGTATAACTTACCAGTTCCAAGAGCACCAAACATACAACCGATTTCAAACAATGAGACAATGGCTCCTTGAAGAGCAGAGTTTGGATTGCCCATCCATTGTTTAAAGAGATCATTGGATATAACACCAGACATGACACCCTAAGTTAAGACGTCGGTCAGGCCCTGCGTGGCTGGCTGGGATAGATAGCTGACCTATGTAGCGTACCTGATCATAACCGAAAAGTAAGAAACCGATACCGGCCATCAGGGTGGAGGCTCGGAACAAGGCAGCACCCTTTAGTCGTAGCATGATGTAAGTAAAAAGAGAGAGAAGAAAAGAAAGGGTTAGCGCCTCCCCCGCATTCCCCACCTCCCGCTTTTATAGCTGAGTGTTCGTTGAGCCCGCTGGCCCATGATCCAGAAGCAACCTCCGATGATTCTGTAAGTTATTCACCATATACGGGATTGTGAAACATCACTGATGTCAAGGGGATTTGGATCGGGATTTTATACACATGGCAATAACAAGCGAATGCGTCAATGGTTATCTTTTGCCACCTTTTCATTGGACATGCATCTTGCGCTCGCTTTTCAGTGATTATGTTTTGTAGTTTTTATAACATGTTTCGGGTGAATAACAAGTATCTTACTGGTTTGGATTACATAAGGTTTTGATAGTATAGTTCCGCCTTGATGAGCGACTGATCCGTCGGCTTGTATATTCGTACTGTACTGCCTTCTAAATCCTGGAGGTACCAAGACGTCACTGCAGTGGGTTCCCCCCGCCTGAATTTGGTGCTGGTCCCTTGCTTTAGTTTCTTTTTACTCCACCCCCAACCCCCATTTGAGGCACTTGCCCTCATGTTCGTCCTGTTTCTCGGTCATTCCGTCTTTCTGGCGAAACGTTCTCAGTAACGAAAAAAAAGTATGCACAACGCAAGAGAGAAAAGCAATTATGACCGCTTCTGCATGCAGCGTGCTAAATAAACTATAAATTCGCATTAGGGCCAAATTCCTGCGTTTGATCAAGGGGTTCCAAAACAGATATAAAAGACCTTGAATTAATTGCTTAGCAATAAATGGCCCTTTTTTCTCTCTCTCCTTGATTTAGCGACACCTCTAACACAATCGGGTAATATTGACCCAAAGTATACATCACCCCACTTCTAAAGAAAGCAAAACCCCGGTTTCTTTGTCAAGATAACAACTCTGGCTAAATATTCCGGGTTATGTGTATATCTGTTGCAGATCTTGGCGAGTCTAAACCTTATTATACTTTTAGTATGGATCAAACGGATTGCATGATTTTGTATCTATATAGCTCTCATCTTTCGTTTTGCAATGGATTACTGAAGCAGAGGCATTATAGGGCATAATGTCCGTAATACGGTAACTTGGTAACAAATTAAGTTTTCTTTTTCTTTGGAACCAAGATAACCCAGCGAGCTATCTTTTTTCTTTCCATTCCCCGCTCCCAGACCTGTGTAATGAAGCATTTATTATTAGACTAGTTCAAGATCCGAGGCGTTTAGTTTTTGTTTGACAGGGACATGGATGGATAACGATGAGCAGCGCTTTATATCTTGTTCATGCTATGGTACCTTTTTGTTCACTCTATGTTCGCCTTGAGCAATGATTGTGAAACCCATACCAATTAAGGCATCTCTTATTGGCAGTAATCCCTGGGAAAGCGAATGCGTGATTCTCATATGATCAAGCAGCAACAATGAAGCGCACATGCATCCAAGTACAAGGACCAATATTTCTTCTTTTCAATTCAATACGTACAGTTTTTTTCTTTTTTATGCACGATATCAAACAGAACGAATTATATGATCCGTCGGCTATACGGCTCCAAGAAAAAAATATTATACGATTTTTTTTTTCTGCACGTCTTCCTCCCGCCACCCAGTCGGCAGTTGAATGATGACAAAAGCGGTATGGTCCCATCGGAGCGTCGATCAACCAGAAAATGCTTGATTTTGCCTTTTTCGGAATAGCGACCCTGACAGGGTCCATCCTCCGCCTAATTTTTCTGCTTCATTTTCTGTGCTCCGACATGTGAAAACGATTTTCTGCCAAAAGATCAAGCCACGATAACACGCAATATTCAATAGAACCAAGCAAAAAAGCGGCAGATATGATTTTGTACGTACAAGACAAATTGTATTCGTGATACAAAGGGGATCTTGATACGACTTTGAATGGATCCAAAGAAATCACTGTGTGAAAACTGAAGAGACCTTCCCAGAATTCCAAAGCGAAAATCTGTCCCCAAGATTATGGATTTTACTTGTAAAAGCAAAGCTTCTGAAGACTAAAGTGGATCAGTGGCGTACATACATAGGCCGATGATGCGCACGAGGACATGCAGCTCCCGTCACGCCTCGCCGATGTTCAGTATTTAGACCTGCTCCTTTTGGTATCACTTCCATTTCCGTCGCAAACGATCATATCATCCCGATCAGTTACATACCTGCTTGGTACGAACGCTTCAAAAGCGAGACCATTGCGACGAAACAATTTCTTGAACGTGTTACTCGGGAGACAATGTTTCTGGTCAGTTAAGGAAATGCTTTTGCACAGTACGGTGAAATCATCGGCATATGAGCAAAAAGTAAAACAAAAGTAGTGCATTAAAGGCTACGATGTCAGGCAAAAAACAAGACTGAATCGTGCCATCTGCTATGAACTGTCCATTGAAAGAAGTCGTTACAATAGAAACCCATAAACTGTACGCATCCCATCAAAAGATGACCATCTCTGTATGCTTAGAGCTCTGGATGACAGATAAACAAGAATCGATCTGCCTAGTATGATGATGCTCAACAATAAAAAAAGGCTTCGCAAACATTCCTGATTTTGCCAGGATATGTGCGTATTGGCAACAAAACACCCGGAGTTTCTTCTGCTATGGATACAAGGTCTGAATACTGACTCACAAAGCTCAACTGAAGATTTTCCGGATGCCTGATACACATTTGCACCTGTGACTGACACAGGTTTGACAGGTATTGCACCGAGTGTCTTACATAAGGAATATCTATTTCCCGAGGGCCGGCCGACCTCGACTGCATACAGATACTGAACACATCCATACCGCTGTTAAACACTCCATGGACACTTTTCTTAAAAAAAAGCGGGCGCGGATTACATGTGACGTAAAGCGACTGAAATATGGGGTATCCATAAAAAGGGCGTGGTTTCATGCAAAAAAGTCCGGTTTTTCCTCGACGCCTTTAAAAGACCTGTCTGTTTTTCCATTCTTTTTTACTTTAACCTTTTGTACTTCTATGGCTCACCCTTTTATTAGACGTAAAACACTACCTGTCATAAAAACAGACGAACAAATCGAACAAGAGAGTCATGGGTCGTCACCACCGGATGCTTCAAGCGATGACAATGACGACGACGTGTTTCTTATGCGGGAAGCGTCGGAATGCCCGGCCGAAATGGAACTGAATCAGCCGCGTTGGTTGCAACTCTCTCCCGATGTAGACGACGACGAATCATCAACAAAACTACCGCCGCCACTACCACAACCACAATCATCGTCGTATGCTGCTCGACATGCTCTAGGTCTCGATGTACCTGGCGCTGTCCATAGCGTCATGACGCCAAGTAGGTTATCGATATTTGCTTGTCAACAAGATAGGATACCAACAAATCATATGCACAGAGAAACAAAAGGAACCAGCACCTGACAGCAAACTCGTCGTGATTATGGGTATAACGATAATCCATGCACGCCTTTTCCGCTTCCCTTTCTCTAATCATGATTTTATCAGTTGGATTACCTGCGCGTGGCAAGAGTTACATTGTGAAGAAGCTTCGACGATATCTCAATTGGCTGCAGTACGAAACCAAGGTAATAATCATAGAATGGGAGAGAGATGGCTGATATACTGACGATCTATATAAGGTCTTTAATGTGGGCAACTTGCGTCGAGAAAGTGAATCGACACAGCAACAGGACCAATCAGCCAAATTTTTTGACCCGGATAACCCGGATGCGAAAAAGATCCGCGATCAATTGGCACTCCAGGTGCTAGAGCAACTGATCGATTGGCTCAACAAGGGGGGTCGGGTCGCTATCCATGATGCTACCAATTCGACCATTGAGCGCAGGTTTGTTCCTATGAGTGCTAGTTATCATCCATCCATCCCACTCATTTGTTCTGTAGAAAATTACTCCTTGACCGTCTCAAGAAGGAAACACAAGTCAAGGTCTTGCTCCTCGAATCCGTCTGCACAGACAAGACGATTCTGGAGCGCAACTTTCGACTCAAGCTTCTGGGCCCGGACTACAAGACCAAGGATCCAGCCGAGGCCTTGGCCGATTTCCGTTCCCGTGTGGCCAATTACGAAAAGGCGTATCAACCCGTTGGCGAATGGGAAGAGGACAATGACATTCAATACTGTAAACTCATCAATGTTGGCAAGAAGGTCATTGCTCACAACATTTCTGGCTTCTTATCCGGTCAATGCATTTTCTATCTCATGAACTTCAATCTTGCTGGTTTGTATCTTACTTTTCTTCTTTACGTCATCTGAAGCAAGTGATTGACACGACTGGCACATAGATCGACAGATTTTCCTCACACGACATGGTGAAAGCACAGACAATATTCTTGGTAGAATTGGCGGTGACGCTCCGGTAAGTGCATTAATGATGATAAGCGGCGGTATATAGCTCATTAATTAACCTTAATATACAGCTATCACCACGCGGTATCAAATATGCACGTGCATTGGCCAAATTCATCAAGGAACAACGGCTGGCTTTTGCATTGGATCTGCTACGACAAAAGCGCGAGCAAGAAGAGGAATGGCTGTCGTACGGCCTAGAGCCGTTGGATAAGGATAATCTCGGTGTGGATTCAAACGGGACCCGAACCCCGGAGGAGGTGTTCAAGGAGAAGGCGGCCACCATCAGTAATGCACAGTTCACGATCTGGACCAGTATGCTACGACGTGCCACCGAGACCGCGGCCTTTTTTGACCCAGACGAGTATGATATCAAGCACATCCGGTTCCTGAACGAGATCAATGCGGCGCGATGCGAAGGCATGACGTACGCTGAAATCCAACAACTCTATCCTGCAGAATACGCTGCCCGTCAACGCAACAAACTCTATTACCGCTATCCAGGTATTGGCGGTGAATCCTATATGGATGTGATCCATCGCATGCAGACCTTGATTATCGAACTCGAACGCATGTCCCAATCCTGCCTTATCATTACCCATCGCGTCGTGATGCGTATCTTGTTAGGTTACCTATCGGAATGGTCCCGAAAAGAGATGCCACACATGGAAATCCCCATGCACACCGTCTTTGAGGTCCGTCCCAAACCCTATGGCAGCGAACTTCGCATCTGGAAATACAACGAACTGACCGACTCCTTCCATGAATGCACCGAGGATGACAAGAAGCGAATGCTCGAACCTAATCACCACCAAGACAATCAATAAACCCTACTCCTACTACTGCTATTAACTCCATCCTCGTATGTACAAAGGTAATGTACACACAGAACCTGCATTGTAAAAAACCCACGATAAATGTCTATATTTTCCCTTTTTGCATGACACATTTTCTCACCAAACTATCCCACTATTTCTCACTTTCACTTCACTTCTTTCACAATACACAATCAATCAATCAATCAATCAATAAATCATTATATACATGAACGTTCGAGTTCTTCTTGCTCCTCTGCCTAAATAAATGTGTTATAATTATTACTAGCTTTGTATATAATCCCAGCAAATTACCAGTATCTTTTGTTGATCAATAAGCCAACCCGGTAAATGCAATGGCAGCGTTACGAGGTCCAAATCAAACAATTCAATGAATTGTTCATTGACGTATCGCGCCTTGGTACCCGCATAAGCTCGATACTAGATAACAATTAGCCCAGCCCAAAATTCAGATAGGGTGTTACTTGCCTCTGTGATAATGGAGCTGAAATTCCATCCTTCCAATTTCCGTAGGCAACCGACCAGCGTGCCCGTTTCATGAATACCCGATCTTGGGGTGGTTTATTAGGGCAGGATGGACTTGCACAATATGAGTATTATTCAGCTTACGTGCACATGATTAAAACCGGGTGGGTATCGCGATCAAGAATCAACTCGAGCCCTTCCTTGATGAGTTCTTCGGATACTGGCCGCCATGTCGACGGTTGAGTTGGCTTCCAGGTCGCCATGCCCAGGTGGACCTTTGCAGTCATGTTTCAGCCCACCCCCACCCATCAACAAACGTATCTCAATCAATGTCATTACCAGCTTCATACCGGCTTCTTCCATTAAATTCGACGTGCCACGATTAGGCAATTCAGGACTCAGCATAACCACGGTCTTGAGTCGTAACTGCTTAATGAACGGGAAATGAATGGGCTGCAGCATGTCTGACCGGTAAATGCCCGGCTCGACAATGCCAAACTGTTCCGGAGGAGTCAACAGAGTGAGCGCAGCGTGGCTCATGAAAGGCAAGAACAACAGAAAATTTCGTTCAAGTTGGAATATTTAATTTTCAATGGTGGTTCTATTCTCTTTGGCTGTTGTTGTTGACCCATTACTGCTCACATCACTACTACTGCTACTACTATGACTCGATTCTCCGAATATCCTTGCTCGTGCTTCTTCATACGCTGCTTTTCGTTCCTCATACGTCATGTTCTTGCGATCATTGTTATTACTGGATGATGATGATGACTCAGGGGACCCGCGTCGTGTGCTGCCCGATCCACCATTGGAAGAAGAAGCCGCACGCCGCATGATTTGGATTTTTGGCGCTGGAGCTTCTTGTTCTTCCTTCTTTTCCGCTTCCACAAGCTGTGCAAATCCAACCTCCGGTCTACAAGTATATTGTTATTGTCATTCATTCCTTGTATGGTATGGAAACCTTACATTGCAGTGTACGGATTCTTGCACAGATAAACCGACTTCCGATTCGGTTCATAGAAATGAGACAATTTAAAGTAAGGTGCCACTTTATGCACCATCAGACGCTGATACGAATTCATTTGCGGCAGATCCAACCGGTACAGTCTATACGTATCATGGTTCAATCGTCTCTTCTCCCTTTCTACAAATTACTACTTACTCATGGTTATTGATGAATGCCTCCAATTCCTTTTCAAGCTTGAGCAAAAAGATCCTCTCTTGTTGTTTCTTCAAAACTGTCAGGATGAATTCATCAAGGGTATTGGATTCAGGCCCTGGTTGTTGTTGTTGCTGCTGCTGCTGTTGTAGCGGTGGTGGTGGTGGTGTCGGTATCCCCCCATAAGTAGCAGCAGTCAAATGAGGAGGCGTCATAAAGGACGACTGTGGCTGAAAAAGCTGCTGCTGTCGACCACCAGGCATGACTGGGAACACGGGAGAAGGTCGATAATATCCTCCTTCTACGGGCATCATGTATGGCGCACCATAATGATAACCACCAGGACTACTACTCCTTGAATGACCTTGTTGTTGATGTTGTTGTAATAGTTGCTGTTGAGCAGTAGTAATATAATAGTAACCAGTAGTAGGAGTATGGCGAAACTGAAAAGACTCGTTATTGCCGTTGTTATGAGAATTTGCTATGGTGTCATCTCGTTTCTCATTCATATCGTAGCGGCTAGAGTTTGATGCAACAAGGAACTTGTTCAGATTAGAAACAAGCTACAGTTGTCATCAAGATGCATCTTACCATAATAATTTGGATATTTCATGTGTTTTTTCCCTTTCCGTGATGAAATTGTTCACATCAAGCAACACCAAAGGAAGAAATCTGGGTATGAGAGGAACAACACACAACTGTTTGAATCGGGTCTCTTCCTTTCTTTTTTCCCTCTTCACTCTCTCCTTAGGGCGCAAAAAAGAAAAAGGAAAAAAAATCGGGTCAGAAAAACACAAGAAAAAGAAAAGCTGGCCGCGTCACGTCTGAAGTCGATCCGAGGACACCTTTTCCCTCGCTTTTCGAGATGGAGGACACTGCCACTCAGAGACCTAAATTGAAATGGCTCCCACTGGAAGCCAACCCAGAGGTTAGCTTCTTCTTACTTCTTGTCAACCACAACCCGGTAATAACCTCTCTCTCTCTTGCACTGAAAGGTTTTAAACAAGGTAAAATAAAGAAGTGTTATACGTTATATTCCAAGTAACAGTTTGCTAGGTTATTCACCAACACGGCGTCGATCCAACATGGGGATATACTGATATCTACGGTAATAGCCACCACGAATAACAACAGAGAGCGATGGTATATTCTTTCTTGCCTTTTGCAGGATTCGATCCCGAACTCTTAGCGTTCGTACCTCGACCCGTTGCAGCCATCATCTTTTTATACCCAATCACCGAAGCCTCGGAAACATATCGACTGGAAGAAGAAGCTCGATTGACAAAGAAAGAGCAAGATATCAGTCCAAACGTCATGTTCTTTAAGCAAACCATAAGCAATGCTTGCGGCATGATGGCCTTGATACATTCTCTAGCCAATAATCAAGCACTCGTGGGTAAATGTCAGCCTCTTACTCGTGATCTACTCACTAGACCTACTATTATTCATAATCTTACACTACGGCAGGACCTGGACTGTTTTATGATATCATACAGAAAGCAAAACACTTGAATCCCGATGAACGTGCAGGGTTACTCGAAAACTGCGAACAACTTGCCAGTGTACATGCGACAAGTGCACAAGAGGGTCAAACTCAAGTAATCATGTTGCAGAGGGTGGGCATCGGCGTAGCCATCTAAAGCGTATATACATATTTCTAGGCTCCATCAATCCATGAAGAGATCAATCTGCACTTTGTCTGCTTTGTACAAGTGGATCATCACCTGTACGAATTGGACGGTCGAAAAGCTTTCCCTATTAATCACGGCAGATGCATCGACCTCGTGGATGTAAGTTTATATTTATTGCATCTCTAAAAGTCATCTTAACAAACAATCTGCTTAGGGCGCCGCCAAAGTAATGCGTAAATTCATGGAAATTGATCCTGGTCACCAGAATTACAGTGCTATTGCTCTATCAAAACTTGACTAGCTACGTATCAGACAGGTACTCTAATCATGTACAGTTTTGTTCTGGGTAACAGTTTACATTGCCTGGAATCAGGATTCATTTTAGTGGAAAAGAGAGATGCTATATACATGTGTTATGCTTGATATGGATCTTCTATACGGCGATAGCAGGCCAAGTACTTGTTTCCTTGATTACGTTCGACCTTTTTACCCTCTTCTGTGGCTGTACGAACGTAGGGGACTACCGGGTCCTTCTCCTATATTTTGAATAGCGTTAGCACAGCATCCCCAAACGCTTGGCTTGGCTTGCTTGTCCACTTACGCATTCTTCGTCAGGAATACGCTCAAAGAGCGGATGATCATCCAGATGCTTTACCATCCACTCGTGTAAATCCTTGACGTCCGTGATCGTATAAAGAATGCCGCCCACACGAAGTGCATATGCGTATTCTGCCAGCAGAGTTGGACTATATATTACCCCACATTCAGTATTCAGCCTCTCCTTGATATCCGTCACATTTATCATTACCTAATGATTCTCGCCTTGTGTTTCCGTTGCTTAAAGTGCGGATCAGGGAACAAGAAGAACATTTTCGAAAGCTGACCCTTTTCGAAAAAGTTTGGCAGAAACTTCATGGCATTCATCCGTATAATCGACACGTTTTGATACGATCCCGGGTGTTGTGCTCTCAGCGCTTTGATCCGTTCGTAAACGTATTCTTCCACCTTCATCCGAATCTCCATGCCTAAAGGCCAATTAGCATATTAGAAGAAGAAGAATGCGTCGCGGGACTGAAACGACCTAGCATCAAGGTATCGGGATAGAGTGGTGCGAGTGCAATCAAGAGACCACCGTAGCCACATCCTATATCGGCGAACTCCACTTTCTTCTGTACACTGTTTTCTTTGGGCGGATAAAACTCGGGATAGTGCCGGCTCCAGTCCATGTCCTCTGGTTTCGGAGGACTTTTTCTCGTATTGAGTGCTCTTTCTCTCTCTCTCTTACACTCCACTTGAAAGATCGCTTACTATTCGAGTTGATGATCGGAAAAGGGGTTCGCATGAGCCCGCTGACGGTAAAACCGTTTCTAATCGCCGTGGTAAGAAGAACGAAGGCCCAATCCGCAATATATACTATAGACACAACTTACGCGAGGCAATTTAGCTTCGTCGTCACTCATGTTGATTGATCAAAAGACAAGAGACGCGAAAAAGACGTCTGAATTTTTTTGGGTGGCCGACCACAGCCTGCCGCTTGAATCATGCCTATTCAGATCGTACCTCTTGGAGCAGGTAAGAAGGCTTACAAACGGAAGGATCAAGCAAAGATTCATCGTCTCTCTCCATTTATTTGAACAGGACAAGATGTCGGTCGTAGCTGTGTGCTGGTGACCATCAAGGGCAAGAACATCATGTTCGATTGCGGTACTGCATAACACACCCTCATTAAACCCATCAATGACATTTTTGGGGCGCACAAACTTATTGTTATGAATCAGGCATGCACATGGGCTACAACGATGCTCGAAGGTTTCCCGATTTCACCTACATTTCCAAGACAGGTCGATTCACAGAGATCCTCGATGCCGTCATCATTACCCACTTTCATCTCGATCACTGCGGCGCCCTCCCCTTCTTTACCGAAATGTGCGGCTACGACGGTCCAATTTACATGACACACCCCACAAAGGCCATTTGCCCCATTCTCTTGGAAGATTACCGCAAAATCACTGTCGAACGCAAGGGCGAGACAAACTTCTTTACATCCAGCATGATTAAGCGATGCATGCGCAAGGTTACGCCCATCAATCTTCACCAGACCATTCAGGTCGACGACGAGCTGGAAATCAAGGCCTATTATGCAGGCCACGTCCTGGGCGCTGCCATGTTCTATGTCCGTGTCGGGAACGAGTCCGTCGTCTACACCGGCGACTACAACATGACCCCCGATCGCCACCTGGGCTCGGCCTGGATCGATAAAGTCCGCCCTGACGTTCTCATCACCGAGAGCACCTATGGCACCACCATCCGCGACTCGAAGCGGTCCCGTGAACGCGATTTTCTGAAAAAGGTCCACGATTGCGTCGAAAACGGCGGCAAGGTCATCATCCCCGTGTTTGCACTCGGCAGAGCCCAGGAACTCTGTATTCTGATTGAATCCTACTGGGAACGCATGGGTCTCAAGGTCCCAATCTACTTCTCGGCCGGTCTGACCGAACGAGCCAACCAGTACTACAAGCTATTTATCAACTGGACAAACCAAAAGATCAAGTCGACCTTTGTGGAGCGCAACATGTTTGATTTCAAGCACATCCGACCGTGGGACAGAAGCTACATTGATCAGCCCGGGCCCATGGTCGTGTTCGCGACACCGGGCATGTTGCACGTGGGAACATCGCTCGAGGTCTTCAAGGCTTGGGCACCGGACCCGAAAAACATGGTGATCATGCCCGGGTTCTGTGTGGCGGGCACGGTGGGCGCCAAAGTATTGCAGGGCCAAAAGGTGATCGAGGTCGACAAGTTCACAAAGGTTCAGGTGAACCTCCAGGTCCGCAATCTGTCGTTTAGTGCGCATGCGGATGCAAAGGGCATCATGCAGCTCATTCGACACTGTGAACCGCGGAACGTGGTCCTGGTGCATGGTGAAAAGGGCAGCATGGACTTTTTGAAGAACAAGATTATCAAGGAAATCAATATTCCTTGCTATAACCCTGAGAATGGCGTGAGCATTTCGATTCCGACAAGCTTGGCCATTCAGGCCAGAATGAGCTCTGAACTGTTGAATACGTTCTTGAAGGAAGATGCTGACCGCCGAACGAGCTCTAATCACTCGAAGAAGAATAATGTTACGCGAGAAGGAGGAGGAGCAGCGCTCGGTCCGCGAGCAAGTATACCGGTTAGTGGGGTTCTGGTGATGAAGAACAGTAGTACCGATGGCGAGCCTCAAGTGGAAATCCTTTCGACTTTGCGGTTCACTGAGAGTTATAAAGGGGTGGTGCTTTCTGAGGATACGGAATCATCAGTAGGGACTCCGTAAATATCCTCTCCGCTCTTGTCGTAAGAAGACATGGAAAGAGAGATTATAAGGTCGAACTGGATTTCGACTAGCCATCTATCTATCGTAAGATATTCTGTACATAATAAAGTGAATATACCTGTGCTTTAAACGAAAAAGCCACACCATTTAATGACAATTGTACCGGGGTGTTTGTGGTGTGTAAAGGAGCTCCGCTTTCCCTCTACACACAATGTCGGGTGGTGCATTACGGCGATCAGGGCTGCAGCAAGAAGTGATTAATCTCTACCGGGAATGTTTCCGAGCAGCACGGCAAAAGCCCAAGGTCAGTCGGTTATTCAGAGTTGGGAGTTGATGAGGCTGTTGTTGCCAACACAGAGACGTGTAAAGGAAAACCGGGCGCATTTTTATGCATTCATTCGGCAACAGTTCCGGGCTGTACCAGTACAGAGAAACGATATCACGACGATTGAATATCTGCTCCGGAGAGGCAAAAGGCAATTGGAAGTCTATCGATCACCGAGTATACAAGATATCCGGCTCTAATCACATTCTATGGTGTTGTCTCTATTTCTTCTTGTCCTCTTGTTGTTGTTGTTGTTGAGTGCGATAGGCAGCGGACGTGGCTTCTGTGCAAAAATAGAGTTCTTTTAATGCCTGAATGCATTTTTCGGGTTCTTGTGGGTTGGCTGCAAGACAATCATCGTATGCCTTGATTTGCTGTGTGCAATGTTCCTTGACGTACTTCAAGATGCCTACACTATATATATATTATACACGATGAGCAAGGAAAAAAGAGACGTCCCTGAAATAATCCTTTACTTTTCTTCTGAACATTTTGTCAGGGCGCGTTTTTGTTGCACACAACTCTTGTCCCATGAATGTGGATAATTCTCCACGCACTTTTGGTACATTTCAAGCTGAAGTGCGCATTTCTCCTGAACCTGTGCTAATGTGTCGTCCATGAATACAACGTACCGGATTTTTTTCGGTCCTATTGCCCTGACTTTTAATTCTTTGCGTTGCCTGTTCAGATCATGCGATAAGGGTGACCCTCTCCATTGGCGGCCTGTGCGCAAAAACCTTGTGCCTCAATCTTCTGCTCTAAATGAACGACGCCAAAAACCGTGGGAAGCAGCCGATAAATAATTGAGGGCAACGTCTGAGAGAACTGCGCGTGTGGATTGTTGGACTTGTCTCTCCACCTGCGACCCTTTATCCATTATCGTCACAAGGTCCAGTCGGACTGTCCCATTTCCCCTTACATCTTCGTGCATAGTCATATTGTACCAGGTTCACTGCTTGTCCCTTTATCCCAACGTGACCCATTTGTCCCATCGATTCTGCTTTTTGAACTTTGTTCCATTTGAAGCATGTGTCCCCGTCTTGCTGTCTAAACTTTGTTCCATTTGAGTCACTTGCCCCATCTTTTCCATGGTTTGATTGGCAAAATACTTATTCAGCATGCTGCTAGTAACAACCTCCCGTTCTGCAGATATGTCTTAGTATGTGCAAATAATACGACTGGCTCCAGTACAACATGTTCTTTTCACGCTCTGTAAACAGTATCTTTTATTAACTTGCAATCCCATTACGCACCACATTCCAGCTCATGCATAGCTTAGCTTCGCTTCCAGACTAGGTGTTCCGACAACACTCTTATGGAGGTTTGCTGAGCTAGCCAACACCAGCAGTGAAACGGAGGGCATGCAAGCGTCACTTTTTCGTCAGATTGCGTAATCGGTGTGGACGAACCAAGGTTCAGCTTCTGTTGATATCCAATTCGTCCAAGATTTGCATGCGAAATGCAAAGAAAGCAGCATCATTTGTTCTATCCTTGCAGACATTCTTCGACTGTTCCACGATGGCAAGGAGCTGCGTGTTATCAGCAACGCGGAACTTGACAAGAGCCTAACGATGTTGGCAAATCAATGGGGAGAGACCATACCTACACACGAAGGACGACAGCATTGCCATTGTTGTCCATCAGCGCCTTCTGGGAAAGTCAAGTACAAAAATCGATGTTTGACAGGGAAAACTGACGGACGACGACCGTGTGGCCCTTTATGCAAGTTAATAAAAGATACTGTTTACAAAGCGTGAAAAGACCATGTTGTACTGGAGCCAGTTGAATTATTTGCACATACTAAGACCTATCCACATAACAGGAGATTATTATTAGCAACATGCTGAATAAACATTTTGCCGGTCAAACCATTCGCATTGGGACAAAGCTCAAAAAGCAGGATCGACGGGACACGATGGAATAAAGGGACAAGCTATCAAATTGAGAAGTCATAGAGAAGGATGGGACAAGCAGTGAACTTGGTACAAGATGCCTGTCAAAGAACGTGTGAGGATAAATGGAACAGTGCGGATGGACCTTGCGACACTAATGGAATAAAGGAGAGTGATAGGACAGGTCCAACAGTCCACACGCACAGTTTTCTCAGTTGTTGCTTGCCCTCAATCATTTATCATGCCATATCTGGTCACTTCCCAAGGTTTTGGGAAATCGTTCTTTCCTTGACGCACAAGGTTTTCGCGCACAGGCCGCCAAATCACAGCGCAAAACCTTTATCGCATGAGACCAAATCTGAACAGGCAACGAGAGAAGTATGAAATGCAATCAAGTCCTTCAAGACATTCAGATTACACGATTAATTACTCTTTTGCACGTAAAAATAACAACAGATGGGTGCCAGATTTCAGTTACGATACATGCTGGGGTGGTGGAGGTGGTGAAGTAGGACGCTGCATGATGGGTTGTGTCATGCTTTGGCGATTATTATTGTCAGGGAACCAGGACTCTCGAGCATCTTGATCATTCTGTGGCTGGAATTCTTCAATGTCGGCCATCGAACGCTTCTTTTTCGCTAGCCGGATGAAAAGAAACGCTACCGCGCCGAGAACGATCGCACCGCCAACGCCTCCTACGACACCGCCGACAATTGCACCAGTATTGCTTCCTGAAGCCTGGACAGCAGCACCCGTGCTGCTGGGAGCGATGGATGAAGAAGACGGAATGGTATTGGTTGCTATTGCTGCAGTAGAAGACGAAATTGTGGCTGTGGTATCCCAAGCGTCAGTCGTAGAGGTGGTTGTCGTGCCCCAATAATCTGTTGGAGTGGTCGTGGTGTCCCAGGTGTCGGTTGCGGTGGGTTGTTGTCCAGAGTCATCTGTCGACGTCGTATCCCAAGCATCTGTAGGAGTGCCCGAATCGTCTGTGGACGTTTCTCCCGATCCGTCATCCGTGGGTGCATAGTCACCGCTGCTGTCTGTAGGATACTGCGAGCCGTCTGTGGGATCCTGAGCGCCATCTGTGGGGTCCTGCGAGCCGTCTGTAGGGTCCTGCGAGCCATCTGTTGGATCCTGAGAGCTGTCCGTTGACCAGGAATCACCACTGTTATCATCATAGGAACCTACACCCCAGAAATGTCTGAGAATCAACCATGCCAAATAAAACAATTGTGGTACCTGAAACATTTGCATGTGTACACGTAACCACAATTACAAGAAGCACAGCTTACCATCATCTTCCTGTGCCATTGTAACCCAAGCATTCGTCATCATAGTCGCAATGGCTGCGATGAATAAACGTCGACCAGATCGCATCCGAGACAAGGCTACCATCTTCGCCTAGTAGTAATGATACAGGTTGAAAGTAAAGGAGTGGAAAGAGAGAGAGAGGACGACAAAATGAATGGATGAAAGAGAAGGGAGAGAAAAAGGGTATAAAAAGGAAACGAACAGTGATGAAATATATATATAACATCAGCTGCCATTACATGACTTTCACCCAAAAATACAACGAACGTCCTGGATTTCGGCGACTGCTAATTTTTTTTTTGCTCTGTGCGAAAATCAATGAAAAGTCTAGAATATCTTTGACTTTATGCCTGACTGACTTCACATCTTGAATGATCCTGCATTATGCATGAATGCTTCATTCTCTCAATGAACAAAGTTTTATACGTTTCTGCATAAATAACGAAACATGGGGGTGTTCTCTTCACCCCCTCAATTAGAGCGCCGAATTCGATCCAAGGAAAGGAACTCTGATGATGATCCCTTCCCATATATTCAGTACGTACGCAGGTGGGCCGCAACGCAAACTGGGACGTGGCACGGAAAGTGCCTTGGTCACACCAAACTAAAACGCACGTGTATTGTATTGCGGCAATACGCCCTTTTGATCGTTGCACATGGCCCTTGACAATAAGCACGAAAAAAGGACATGGCCTAGGCAACAAAGATGTTTGTAGCCAATAGAAAAGGCTCAAACTTTAAAGAAAACGCTAGTCGATTGATAGCGATGGTGTTTCGTGCTAGAAGAAGAAGAGGACAGAAAATGCACTGCAACAGTACAGAATGTATTTATTTAGTGTAACCAATCATTTAAGCTTTTTTATTTTAATTGCTTTTCGACTATTGTAATATGCTTTTCCTTCTCTTTTGTTCCTTCCTCCATTCCTCGATTTATTAAAAACAAAGAATCACGCTCCCTCTTCACGTTGCGGTCATGTTCATGTACAGGAAAAGGAATAACCAACAAGAGGCCCCAAATAACGACGGCATCGACGTCGAACGTGACTTTCAGATCTTCACAGAGTCCAACAAGGACGAGCCGAAATCAGCACACAATGTCCAAGACCGCGACCGCGACCGCGACCGACTGTCAGACTTGCCTCTGCCTTCGATGCCGTGGGTATGGACCGAGCGGCAATCAACAGACGACGCGAGACCCGACGAAAACGGACGCCGTCGGCTGAGTCCGACTTCTCCTCCTCCGTTATCTCCCACAACGACTAGTTCTATTACATCGGAAAATCTTTTGCGGAGTAGCGGAGGCAGCAGCAACAGTAAAGGGGATCGACAACTGATGATGCAGCAGGATTGCCCGTTGTTATCAAAGGTAATTTAGAGAAGACTTGTATGTATACGTGAGAGAGTATTCAAAAAGAGACAGGATGCCAGTATACACAATATTGCAACGGATCCACCCATCATTCCATGCAGCAAAACACCAGCTCCTGAGATGCAGGAGGAGAACAAGAGCTATCAGCACAAGACCATTTTTGATGATGATGACAACGAAAACGACCAACTTTTCTTTCAGGACTTTTCTGCAGACGCACCCAAACTACCACTTGCCTCCGAACAATCTGCTACAAATAAGTCATACGCAGCACCAACTAAATTCGACTTGGCCGCCTTTGCCAAGCATTTACACGAAAACCGATTATCGATTGTACAGCTTCGAAAGAGCGTCAAATTAACCGAAGACGATGAACGCGAACTACTTCGTCTATTGGAAAAACGCAAGAGTAGTATGCCGCAACACCAACAAGAAACAGAATTGCCACCACCACCACCACTACCACCCAAGGATAAAGACGATAAGCCTGTTGGTGAGGATCATCCTCAGGACGCAGTACCTCAACGACCAGTTCAAAAGAAACCATCTGTTTTGCTTCAAAAATTACGCCAGTCGAAAACAGAAGCACCACCACCACCACCAGATGACGATGAAGAAGAGTCCCAAGGTAAGCAGCCTTCTTCTTCTGTTCACAAATGTCTTGCTTTTACACTAAAGAAACACTCACCGTTCAAAGAAGCCGCCGCCGCCGCCGCCGTTCCTTCGCCCTCAAAGAGCACTACTTCCCAGCGCGTTCATGAATCCGAAGCTGAACGAAGACAACGCGTACGCAAATCATTGAGCATGAACGACATAAAAAAGATAGCAGCAGCATCACAGGAAAAGACTGAAGTATTAGAAACCATTGCAGAGCAACAGCCCGAACCTGAACCTACCACCAGCAGCAAGCCAGCGCTTTCGTCAACCAAAAAGTCATTGACGCGTAAGCTTTCTCTCACAGTCAACAACAGCGGGAGGTCCTTGGGTCTATTTGGTAGTCTTCGTCAGACAAATAGGACACAGTCGCCATTCCGTGGTCTTGTTCGTAACTTGAGCAAACGGTCTCCTCGGCCTCAGCAATCGGCTGACACTAATAATAACAACCACCATCCCATGTCACGGGCTGCCATGGCTGTGATGCAACATGACCAACAACAACAACAGCGACAGCGAGAGCCACAACAGAACCAGGATCTTACTTCTTCTACTACTATTACCAGTATTAGTACTACAAATGACAACCGCCAGGAAGCTTCGTCATCATCGCCTACAAACTTGATTACGCATTTGCTGGCCAAAGCGGGCAAGTCTCGGCGAACCAAGACAGTCAATATGCAAGCAGCAAGTAAAGAACGAAAAGAAAAAGCCAAGTCGCGCGTTGTGCGGCGGACCATCATTTACGTGCCGCCGGATTCAATCAATTTCATGAAGAGTCTGGAAGATGGTTCAGCTGGTCTGACGCCACCACCGCCTGTACCGGCTATACCTAAAGCAGTAGCAGCAGCAGCAGCAACAAAAGAGGAGAAGGAAGAAGAACACGATGATATTGGCAGTGTCCTGAATTACTATGATGACGAGAGCCTTTACGACTACTACCGAAGCAGAGATTCGACCTTACCGCCACAGCTGGAGGGCCTGGAGCTCCGCGAAATGGAAGACGGAACGGTCGAATGGGGAATCGTCAAGAAGCAAGGAAATCGAAAGAGTTTCTATGTAAAAGGCAAACAAGGCACGTACGTAGAAGAAGAAGAAGAAGAAGAGGAAGATCATAATGTTTTGGCACTCATGGGACTTGACAACCCAACAACAACAACAACAACAAACTTGTCTTCTTCTTCTTCTTCACCCCCTCCGATTCCTCGCCGCTCACCACGAAGACGCATGGATAACAACTCTGCAATAAAAGACCAAGAAGCCAGGCACATTGCTACGACAACGTCACGTAAAGACGCGTCAACGACCGACGTCTATTTTGCACCGCAGCAAACGCTTCCTAGTTTACTACAAATGATTGCAGCATCCCAAGACGATGAGAATACACAAAAGAACAACAAGAAGAAGGCTTCTTCTGTAGAAGAACAATTGGACGAAATGATGCGATCATTTTCTTCACCCTGATCGGAGATTTGTTGTAGTCGCTGATTATTTTATATACACTTCTTGTAACCAACCTACTTGCCCATTGTTCATAAAGGAAAAAAGAAATGCGGTCACTTGACCAAACGCTGATAAACGGACGGAATTACTGCGATGACTATAGAATATTGAAGGATATTAATTCTTTTTGGGAGGACACGGACAGACAAGCCGAGCAAGTCGCGGGTTACTTTGTTACTAGTTCTATTGTAAATATTCACTTTGTTATTCTGGAATTTTGTCCTTACCACTCCCTTTTCCCTCTTTCTTCTCTTTGCCATTTCTCTTTTTTCTTCCGTCTTCTAAAAGCCTGGGTGCCCCTAATACCACTGTTCTGTTTAAAGTAGTTATTAGAGGGTAAAGAAAGAAAGAAAAAAGAAAGGATCTCATCCAGAGATGATCCACACTTGACTGATGATAGGAAAATTTCTCGCATGACACAGGATATAATAATCTGATGAAGTTCGGTGCAGAGCTCAATGCCAGAATCCATGAGCCGTGGCGAGCTTTCTATCTACGATACAATGAGCTGAAGCAGGAGCTCAAGCGACGGCAACTCGACCACGGCTGGCGTGAGCAGGACGAGCTCGAGTTCATAACCCAATTCGAGACAGAACTAGAGCGCGTGTTTCGATTTGCGGACGACTATGTACGCCAGGAGCTCACGCCACGCGTCGCGCAGTGCGAGGAGCTTCTTCAACTCGACAACAGGAATGACCAGGGTCTTTTCGACAGCCTCGCGGAGACCCTCACCGAGATCCTCTTTGACGTGAACGATCTCGCTCGCTTCCAGCAGGTCAACCTGGAAGGCTTTGAGAAAATGGTCAAGAAACACGACCAGTACACGCAGCTCGATCTGCGAACCCGATACACCACGCACATGCTCGTTCAATGGCCCCTCGACAAGGTTCAGCAGCAACTCGATGAACTCGTCGTGAGGATCTCTCACTGCAATGACATTTGCCGATCGCGCGGTCGCCATCGACGGGGCACGCTTAGAAAAGATGACAATCAGGAGCAGCAACCACAACAACAGCAGGAAGAAGCAGAAGAGGAGCAGACCGCGTTTGAAAGGGCGACAGCAAAATACTGGGTGCACCCCGACAATATCACCGAAGTCAAATCCATCATCCTGTTCCATTTGCCAGTCCACGTCTACAACAAGAAGAAATGCTACGAGGCCAACGACGCCGCCGTCTCCTCGGTCTACTACGACAACGCCTCGTTCGACCTGTACACCGAGCGACTGGAACGCACCGATGGCGCGGAGGCCATCCGGTTTCGCTGGTACGGCCAGGAAACCAGCAACGTCTATATCGAGCGCAAGACGCACCATGCGCCCTGGCTGAACGGCACCTCGGTCAAGGACAGATTCAGGCTCCAGGAGCAGCTCGTCAACAGCTACGCCTACGGTATCTACACCGCCGACCACCTTGCCGCCGACCTGCGCGCCAGGGGCGTCGACCAGAAATCCATCGACAAACAGTACTTTGTGGCCCACGGCATCCAGCGCTCCATCTTGGGTCGCAAGCTTGCACCCATGTGCCGCGTCTTTTACAACCGCACCGCGTTCCAGGTACCCGGCGACCAACGTCTGCGGATCTCCTTGGACTGCAACCTGACATTCATGCGCGAAGACAGTCTGGATGGTAAGCTGCGCGCGGGCAACCACTGGCGCCGCACCGATGCCGGCATCGACTACCCGTTTCGGTCGGTCGACGAGCGCGATATCCACAGGTTTCCCTATGCAGTCCTCGAAACCAAGATCCAGAGCCATCTCGGCCAAGAGGTCCCGGCCTGGCTCCAGACGCTGCTCAACAGCCATCTGGTGCACGAAGTTCCCCGGTTCTCGAAATACTTGCACGGTGCAAGCCAGCTCTACCGTGATCGCGTCCCTGTCCTGCCCTGGTGGCTCACAGAACTCGAACGCGATATCCGCAAACCGCCCCTGCTGGGCGTAGGCTTGTCTCGCTCTCTCAGCTTCCGCCCGCTCGTCAATGGTCATCACCGACACTCGCTTCTGCCCCGAACCAGCGCAGAGAATGAAGAAGAAAAACCTTATCTTTCCATCCATCTTCCTTCTTCTCCTCCTCCTGCCAACGGCGACGGTGGGAAAAAGATCGAACTCTCCGAATCTCTCCTACGGTTTTATCCAAAAGCACTCTTGGAATTTCGAAACAAGCGTAGCAAAGAGCCAAACAGAAACAACGGTCCCGGAGACTTACCCACCACCACTAAGCAGCGCGTCGTACCCTTGAAACGTGCAGAACCAAAGACTTACTTTGCCAATGAACGTACCTTTATCTCCTGGCTCCAATTTTGTGCTCTTTTGCTCACTGTCGCCCTCAACTTGCTCAACAATGGTGATCACATATCCCGCATCATTGGTGCCGTCTTTATTATCATGGCATCCATTTTATGCTTGTAAGTCATCATCTTTGGCTAAGAAAAAAGGTTGATCACTCATTCTACGTCTTTTATTTTAGCTATGCACTTGGTAGATACCAGTTTAGAGCATGGCAGTTACGTACAGGTCGATATATCATGAGTTACGACGACTTGTACGGTCCCTCCGTCTTGTGTATCTGTCTAGTAATTGCTTTGATTGTCAACTTTTATCTTCGGGTACCTGCCATGAAAGGAGACTCGAATTAATGACCATTCACCACGCACTTCATATACACCCCTTTGCGTTTTACAAGCGCTTCTTCTTTAAAAAGATTGGTAGATCCTCAACATCTTTGATACATCCAACTATGGATCGTAAAACAAGTCCATTATATAAAAAAGCCCACCCGCCTCTTCATTTCATTGTAACTTTGCTGTCTGGCAAGTAATGTACCGTCTCATCCTGGCTATTATCCGGCAATAAGTGATCTCTTTTCTTCGCGGAAATGCCCTATATTTACATAGTTCCTCCCTTTGCAATGGGAGAGACAATACGGTCTATCATGTACATGTAGCAACGCAATTCTCTTTTTTTACTGTTTCAATTGATTGCGCAAAGTCTCGCCCGTTTCTTGGGCCTGTATATATTCTGTCAACTTGTGGGACTGGTACGAACAAAACCGGTGCATATCTTACCTTTTCAACAATATCTTCGTCCACTCCAGTATACTTTTTAATCACGGCTTCGAGATCCGAAAGCGCACCATTCTCTTTCAAGATCGGGGCAACCGACGGATTGTCAATCATTAAGCTATTATACAGGAAGATGGTTTTGCGCAACGTATTCGGATCTATCCCAAGTTAGCGCGCGCAATGTTCTATCTCTGTCTTAAGGCATAACACTCACCATCTGCACGTTTTACAATATCAGCTAATACATCAAATCCTCCAACAGACTTGAATTTCTCTAACGCGGGTGCGCAATGCTTCAACATGCCAGAGACGGCATACATGACCTTGGATCTGACTTCCTTTTCTTGTTCATTCTTGAGTAAATCAACGAGTGGTTCAAGACCGTTATTGGCAAGGAACTTGAAGAAAGTCCGTGAGCTTTGATCCCAACTGATACTCGTACAGAACTTACAGCTTTTTGTGCTTCTGGATTGTTCTGGACAGCGGTGCCGCACACCCATGCGATTCCTTTACGTATCTCCGGTTCCTTGGCGTTCAATTGTGATAATATCTTGGGCCAAAGATGGAGCTTCTCGATATCTGAATCAAAGTGTATTAGCTTAGTTGGTCTCATGATAAAAAAAAACACTACTTACTCATTGCGTTATCAATGCCTTCAATAAGCTTTTCAGTAAATACGTAAGTATCCACAAAAGAGCAACCTAAGACACGACGTACCATTTCCAAATTGTCCAACGCAATTTCCTTGTTTTCAAGTGTATCGTTTGGATCCACAATGCAATCAACAGCCTCTAAGTACTCGCGCTTACATGAGAAATCATAAAGTGTAGAGAAAGACAGCATTCTTTTTTTTACCTCGCATGCGCGTCGCATCGTCTTTCCCGAGAATAGCTTCAATCAATTCGGGATCAAACTTTTTAGGTTCCGGTCTCGCTTCTCCTCGTCGAATGGCTTCGGCTTGCTCTCGAAGAGCTTCCTGGTTGCTGTTGTTCACTGCCCACTGTAATAGCTTTTCCATTGTCGAATTATGCAGAAAAAGAAGAGTAATCCTTCAACAAGTAGAAATAAAAAAGATTCGAGCACGTTCGAGAACTCCGCGTGAAGAAGCCCGACACGCGTAAGCGCAAGTATCTTCGATTAGGCAAGAAGGTCCTCCAGCTATCTACTCTCAAGTGACATCTGATGCCTTGGCTGTTTTATGTATAACAGATTTACGTGTATCGCGAGTCACCGTGGGACGCGTAAGCCCTACTAATAGAGTTTTTTCTTTTTTTAGACGAGGTCGAAATGTTCGACAACGTCACTCTCTGGAAGGAAGGGCTTGTTCTGCCAACCTATTGTAGTTCGTAGTCTACATTGCTTTCTCTTGTATCTATGATCCTATGACTTTGTTGACTGTCCTCGGGCAGAATGCTGATGCAGCGCGTCGACGAAAATAAAGTGGGTGGACCAAGGCCATCGACAACCAGTGGGGCGGAAAACTGTAGGTGACGGAACATGGACTGGCATCATTAAGTCGACCGCGTATCCAGAAACTTAGGGAAATGAGAGGATATATATCTTTGATTATGAACAAGTCTCTGCGGAATACTATTCACCAAGGTATAGGACATGATCAAATAAAAAGGCATGCAAGAAGATGCGCCAACTCAGCCATAGACTGACCAAATTAGGCATCGTCTCGATGTCCTTGCCAGAATAGAGTTTAACTGGCCGAACCCGGGTTTACACAGATTGTTTATCTGGCGTATCATACTCATAGAATGAATGCCACGATCATAATACGTATACATCATCCTACGTCGTTACGGTGAGTACAGTATGAGAGAAGTGATGGATCGTCGGATTATGTCTAGTTTTGGGAATCATCACTGCAGCCAGTAGAGTGGGGGAGAAGATCCGAGAATGGAATCCAACGTGATCGACTTCGCAATTGGCTGATTGGTCTGCATATGCATCCGCGTGGCATCCAGTGATGTCGTCTGGGAACCAAAAAGGAGTCCACCAACGAAAGAGAGAGAGCGCTGACGACATACACAAGAAAAGGGATTTCCTTACAGCTGGAGACGTTACTGCTGATGATCCCCGGTCCTAGCTCTAAATATATACTTTTGAAGATATCCCAACCTCTGTAACAAAGTGTTGACAAAAAAAGGTGGTCTCCCCCCTTCTTTTTCTGTTGTGTGTCCTATATAGTGCCCCCCCTTCCGTCTCCCTCTCTCACTCTCTTTCTCTTCCACTACTTTTCATTAACAACTGAATGAAGTACGGACTTGAATTACAAGAAAACATTTTCCCGCCCTGGCGACTCTCGTACGTCGCGTACGACGTTTTGAAACAAGAGCTCAAGACTCGCCAGCTCGACCACGGCTGGACAGAGCAGGACGAGTCCGACTTTATCCAATTGCTTGACAACGAGCTCACCAAAGTGTATGACTTCATCAACGCCAAGCTGGCCGAGATTGACGCCCGCATCCTGTACTGCGAACGCACCATCCAGACCTTGCAACAAAACCCGTCCATGCGATCCGACGCCAGCTACAGCATCATGGACGAAGCCCTGACCGAGATCCTGTTTGACGTCAACGACCTGTCTCGCTTCACCCGCGTCAATTTCACGGCTATCCAAAAGATTCTGAAAAAGCACGATCGATGGACGGGCCTGGATCTGAGGCAGGCCTATGTGGCCAAGTTACGGGAAAAGCCGCTGGATAAGCAGCGGTTCGATGTCGCCATTGTCTACATTTCAGCGCTCCATGATATCTGCCGCAACCGAGGGCAAAGGCGCACCGGTGCTGCGGTCAACGCCGACGGCGATCAGAATGCGTTTGAACGTGCCACGGCCAAGTACTGGATTCACCCCGATAATATCACCGAAGTCAAAGCCATCATCATGCTCCACTTGCCCGTCTTGATCTTTAACAAGGACAAGAAATACGAGCCCTCCGATTCGGCTATCTCGAGCGTCTACCTCGACAATCCCAATTTTGATCTTTACACGGGTCGCCTGCAGCGTGATGATGGAGCTGAAGCCATTCGGTTGAGATGGTAACAGAAAAAAAAACCAAAGCAAACTCTTGCATTTCCGTTTTTTTCTCACCCATTATATATAGGTACGGTCCCTATGATACCAAACATGTCTTTGTGGAGCGCAAGACGCACCATGCACCATGGCTGCAGGGGACATCCGTCAAGGACAGGTTCCGCATCCAGGAACCCAGACTGAACGCGTTTCTCGAGGGCCGATACACTGCTGACCAGATTGCAGACGAGTTGCGACGCTCCAATACCGACGAATCCACTGTGAAGGACGTGCATTTCATTGCACGCGGCGTACAGACATCGATCCAGGAGAAGCAGCTGGAGCCCATGCTGCGCGTGTACTACAACCGGACCGCGTTTCAGCTGCCGGACGACCAGCGGCTGCGCATCTCCCTCGACACGGACTTGACGTTTATCCGCGAAGACCGCCTGGACGGCCAGGTACGACGATACGATGGTGGATGGCGCCGTCCAGACGTCCAGATCGACTATCCATTCCGTCACCTGCCCGAATCCGAAGTGCTCCGTTTCCCGCATGCGGTCCTGGAAACCAAACTCCAGACCCACCTCGGTCAAGAACCACCGGCCTGGCTCACCAGCTTGGTCGAAAGCCATCTGGTCCACGAAGTGCCCCGGTTCTCCAAATACCTCCATGGCGCTTGCCACTTTTACCGCGACAGACTGCCGCTCTTGCCCTGGTGGCTCTCGGAACTCAACGTCGATATTCGTAAACCTCGCTCTGAGAATATCGGTCTCACCCGATCTCGCAGCTTTAAACCCCTCATCGATGGTCGTTACAGACGTGCCATGATTGAGGAAAAGGAACGCGCAAACCAAGATGCTGTGGTTAATAATAATAATAATAACCGCGCCTCACCCAGCGCCAGTGACGACACTGTCCGCGCATCTTCGAACGAAACCATGGCCCAGAAGCCCGTCTCCAATAATAATAATGACGTCGTCGCCACTACCACCTTGGTCGTTCCTCCCACTCCTCCTCCAAATAACAACAACAGCTCTAGTAGTACAAAGTTATCAGGAGGGTTCAGCGAACTATGGCAACGCTCAAATAAGAACTCCATGTTCAACTGGAACAACATGCTTCAGAAGGGCGGATCCAACAATCAACGCCAAAAAGTCAAGGTCCGCGTAGAACCCAAGGTGTTCTTTGCCAACGAACGAACCTTTATTTCTTGGCTTCAGTTTTGTGCTCTTTTACTCACCGTCGCCCTGAGCTTGCTCAATTTTGGTGATAATACCGCTCGTATCGTCGGTGGTATCTTTATCGGTGTCGCTGCTGCCGTCGCCATTTACGCCCTTTATCGGTTTGAAAAACGTGCATGGTAATGATAACATGGTGATAACTTTGATTTCTCCCATCCATTAACTTGGCTCCTTCAGGATGATTAATCACCGTATTGATGGTCGCTATGACGATCTATGGGGCCCTGCTGTTCTCTGTAGTTTACTGGTGGCTGCCCTGATTGTAAGTCTCTTCTCTCGCCTCAATCATAATCATCAGAAAATTAACGACATTTTCTTGATAGGTAAACTTCTACTTGCGCTTCGGCTAAATTTGTATCTCCCAACCATATAATGTAACTTTGTATCTTTTTAACACCATACGCATTTGCAAAAGAGTAAATTTTGAAGCAAATTTACAGGCCTTATTTTTTTCCTTTTTTAAATTATGTACAAGGGGATATCGTAAAGACAGAGAAAAAGAGAGAGAGCGAATATATACATTTTTTCCTTTTTTTTTACGAATTGTTGGAATTCGGAGGCGACATGGGTAGATCTTCCTCTCTGCGTTTGGTGGTATTGTTATTAAGCTTAGCTTCTTCCAGTTGTCGTTGAAGTTCTTCCAGGCGTCGTTTCATGGCATCCATTTCACGCTGCTTTTCAAGCTCCAACTGTTGCATCCTGTCTTTGAGTGCAGCCATCTCTTGAGTCTTGGTATCTAGCTCTTGCATCTTCGCCTCTAACTCGCTCTGCAATATCGCAAACGAGTCCTATGCTCTCCCTTTATCAGAATGGCTCTCTCTCACACACACATATCCACACAATTGATTACCTTGGGCTCCGCAAACAGCTCAAATTCAAGTAGATCTGCTGCACTAGGTCGGTGCGCTGGGTTATGATCCATCATCCACAGAATCAACGCAGACTATTACATAACCTTTAGCCCCATCATGCATGTTACTGCACTCATCCAATCGACAGCATTTACCTCCTTTGGGTATCGTTCTACAAAACCATCTGGGAAAACACCGTGCTTCAGACTCTCAATGGCCTCAGCACGCTCCATGGCTGTAGAAAATGGTTGATAAAGCTCAAAGAATATAATGCCTAGGGAATAAATGTCCACTTTCTCATCATAATTCGTACGTCCACGAGCTAGTTGTTCAGGCGACGCATACTATCAGAAAGTCAGTCAATCACCAATACAGAGAGAGAGATACTTCGGTCAAACTTACAGTCTGTGTACCAACACCGCTTGTATGTGTACGCTGCATGGATGGACGTCTTTTTCTCATGCATGATCGGTTGCCACTACTCGCACTGCTACTACTTTCCACTGCGCTGTCTACAAACGATATAGTAGTCCCAGAACCTGAAGAAGATGGCAAAAGGCGGAGAACTTGTTCTTCCTCGATAACATCTTCCATCATCGGTGCCGCCAGACCAAAATCGCCAATTTTTGGCACCCAAGGTTCATTCAGTATAGACTCTCCAGTCAACGCGTTCTCGTCATCATACGGCAAATAGCTACTGTGCGCACCAAACGAGCTGGGCGACATGCTGTAGCTAGTAGCCATGCTATTGGCTCGGCTTCGACGCTTAAAAGATTGTTGATTGATACGTCGCTGGTGCTCAATAAGTGATGCCGGGATACTCAAAAATATATTCGTCGGTTTCAAGTCGCGATGGATAACGCCTTGCTCATGAATGTATGCGGCTCCTTCAAGGATTTGTGAAAATATCTCAATGTTGCGCTCGGGATTAACACAGCCTTGCCGATTGCGAATCTTGATGTAATCATGCAGAGTGACTTTATCCATATTAGCACTACTAGCTTCAAATGAAATAAACTCTCGAGTCGCTGCTTACCTGGACAGAGCTGCATCTGAATGTACAATACCCACTCACCGTCAGCGCGTGGGTTATTACGGGTAGTCGGCTGACTCTCCGAGATCTCTTCCACCACCTCTTCTTCGCTGCCTTCTCCCACAAAATCAATACCGGGAGAGCTCAGGGTATCTTTGTCATTATTGAAACGAATACTCAAACTCGAGTCATCGTCAAACGTCGGATCGCGTCCATGAAACACGCTGTCGCTTTCGTCCTCTTCCGGTTCTTCTTCGACCACCCGGTTGTCCCCTGCAGACGATGCCGACGCGTATTCCAGCCACGAAGCATAGTACCGCACCACATTCCGATGCTCCAGCCGCGCCAAGTGTTTAATTTCACGAAATATCTTTTCATACGGCGCGGCGCAACTCGTATCCAAGTCGCGACCCAGTCGCACTTTCTTGATCGCATACTCGATCCCGTCCAACTTGTTTCGCGCACGCCAAACGCTTGCAAATCCACCTTTGCCCATCAATCCAATCTCGACAAAATCGTTTCGGTAACGCGAGTTTTGCACTGACAGATTAAAGAGCAACTCGTCATGCTGCTGCTGCTGGTGGCATGGTGTGGATAATGAAGGAAGACCCGATATTTCCTCCTCTTCTTCATCCAACCAGGGCGAAGAACTAATCATCCTTCTTTGCTGATGATACAGGTTTTCCTGGTCCCTCACCGTCTGCACAGCCGTGTAAAACAGACGCCGGAACGCATTCTGGAACGCTGACCGGACGTTGGCCATTTCATCCACAAACTCAGAATCAATCAGACCCAACGACCGCAGCGTTTGACAGATCAAAAAGAACACCTTGTGGTTCGCTTGCGGTGAATCCCCATACACTCGACAAAACGACTCAATCAGGGACACAAGCAACATTTTCGTCTGTCGTCGCTTCGACGCTGAAGTAGGACTCGTAGCCGCTGACCTTTGTCCCAACAACAAACCGCCTTCGTAATCATGTGACGACTCTAGATGACGCTCACTATGATTGTCCAAGAGTCCTAAACTCGCCGCGGGCACACGCGCACAACTCGAAATCAGCATACGTAAGCTTCTCACTTTATTCCTCCGAACGATACCTTCTTGCTCAAACGCAATAGAAAAGTCGCCAGGTTCACTCACAGAAACCTCGGCACTGCCAGAAGGTTTGTACCAGAATTTAGACACGCCTCCTCCTCCTTCTTCTGAATCTGTACGAATGGACGATTCATTATCATCAAACAAGACGGTGGTCATTTGCTTCACAAGAAAGGGTTTCTTTTGGTTTGAAGATGAGGGGGGTATATACAGAAAAGGGGCGGGGAGACCAATGATAAAGACACAAGTTTAAAAAAGAAACAGAAACAGAAAAAGAAAGAGCAGTTTGACAGCCTATTCGAGGCACCAACCAATCAGAGTTTTAATCTCTCTTTTTAACCACTCGCCATCCAAGTACTACTACTACTGCTCTGACGGCTGTGTCTTTGATCATGTAGCTCATACGCGTCTTTTGGTAACTCTTCAAAGTTCCTTGGCCGCACCACCGCATTCGAAAGCGGTGTCACGCCGCCAAAAAAGGGAGTATGCGAGGTGGGTGATGTAGGACTGTCAGCTTCCGAATAGCCATAATTCGTCGTCCGCATGCTGGCTGTCCGTTTGGGTATGCTATTATGATGTGTAAGTTCGGATCGTGGAAGTGTTCCTCTCGCCTTGTTAAGCGAATTTAAACTTATAGATCGTCGCACGTTTTCTCGCAGTCGATCCAGGTTAAGCTTCGAAGGCTGCGGATCGGCTGCTGTTGTCGTCGCCTGCTGCTGCTGCTGATCTTCTTCTTCGTCCTCTATTAATACCTTGCTCGAGTCGTCTTGCGGGACGCTCATCATCTGGTCCAGTACCTCTCGCGGGATTGGAGACACGCACACGAGCGGAAATGCCCCCTTGTGTCCCGTCATGATATTCATTCCCAATCCCCACCCATCATCAAATCGAAGTGCCATGCAGATAATATCATCGACGTGTAATGCGAGTTCATCTCCCATTTGCGGAGGATAAGGATGTACAACGATATAAAAGTCTTCCGGTCGCGGCTGCAGTGATGGCTGGTGATGTGATCCAATCTGGCCATGATCTTCCTCTTCTTCTTCTTCTTCTTTAGGTGCTAAATTACTCATGCTAGATTCCAGGGGCATCGACGCGTTGCTTTCGCTACGGTTGTGATGTGATACAAGCGCCTGTCGACTTGCGCTCTCTGGCCGGCCTCCGTTCGGCTGAAGATAGTCATCCTTGGGTGCAATGTACGTCGTAAACCGAAATTTATCATTTCTCCGGACCCGTTTCCGTCGAGTGCAAAAGCAGAATGACGCAAACGCAATCAGTCCAACCGCTGCTAGGCTGCCTATCACTATACCAGCGATCGCTCCTGGCGATAGTCCATCGTCACAAGACACACTGCTGCAGCAACTGTCCGTGTTATTAGATCGACAATACTGACATGCACCAGCATTGTTAGTATAAAATCCTGACAAGTAGTAGCACGTCAATAGCAGATCCCTAGACAACTCTTTCCCTTTTCTTCTTTACTTTACCACAATTCTTTGGCTCATTAACTGCTCCGGATATACAGTACTGTGACTCTGTGCCATTGTATCCTTGCCAATCGCTACATTGGCTAGCCAGTGTGTTGAGTGTATCGTTTCGTTCAATGGTATTTGGGCAAAGGGAGGTATCATTGGTGATCGCGCTCACGCTATCAAGCCATGCTTCGCAAGTCGTCTGACAGAGAGGGGGTGGTGTGAGCTCATGTTGAAAATTACAGGGTAACGAATTCTCTGGGTCTTGAATCAGTCCCGCGCACAAGCGTGTAAGAGAGTACCGCGCGTACGGTATGGGCGTTTCGGTCGTGATGCAACCCATCGGTGAAAGGTAATCGCTCGCTGACGTCGCATAATCCAAAAGTGCCTTGTCGAACGATTCGACATCCGTGACGTTCGCAAGGAAGGTATAGCGATCGGACAGTTCGGGTAAGCTGACATAATATTGACTGTAGGCTGGACATGCAGTAGATGATGAAAGTGAGACACAACTTGAATGTACGCCGATCGATCGGCTCCAGACTGTGAAAAGCGCAAGCGCTAGCGTTGCTGACGATGGGTTTTTTCTAGAAGCGAAAGGCATCGAGATGAGAGGGGAGATAACGCAGTAATGCAATGCCGTGATGTTGTTCCTTTTCGAAGCCGCGTAAATTGAAAGAATATGACGTTGATGTACAAGAAAATGCAAAAGAGACCATCAATAAGCGAAGCAACCGAAACTGAGTATTTGCAGCCTCAAGGCTTGCTGCCTTTTGTATTCAGCCTGCTAAAGACAGTTTGCCTTTGCGTTCAAAAAAACTGAAATAGTATATTTTGCCCCCATCTATGCTTGAAACACTTTGCAAGGATTGAAACAGATGAATGGGGCTGAGGTTGTATGTACAACTGTCCAAGGATCAACCTAGTGCTCTGTACCGAGTAACAATAAGGCTAGTACGTCTGAAGTAGGCAGTGATATTGCGAAATGATCAAATCAAGGTTCTGCTAGCAGCCCAGGTGATGGATATCGTTCATGCTTACCACATAAATATCCAATCTATGCCTTGCTGCTTTTGGAGACGAAAAGCCAGGACAACCTTTAACAACGTTCTTTCTTACGCTTGCTGAGCTCGCTTATACTTGCCTTTGACGCACCTTGTCCTTTTTCCGACGTTAACTTTCTTTGTGCGGTATTCTCATAGCGGCGGTGCATCGTCTTGGTAAACAATATACTTGCGCAGATTCAGAAATCATGACCAGGAAGCAACCTGCCAGGGGTAGGAGATCAGGGCGCCAATTAAGCGACCATTTTGGCGCCTAACACCGCAATCCATACTGACAGGGCATCGGACGACACGCCATAGATTTTTTTCTTTTTGATGGAACTATCACGGCCATATCTGTTCCAGGAAGTTTGAACAGCATTACATGGCTTGAATGCCGGACACTGGTTCTACTTCCTCCGTCATGCGCTGCGAATTCCTCTTTCTGACCTATTATTCCCGTTCAGGTCCGGGGAGACGAGCATCGCTGCGTTCAAGAATTTCTGTGTGGACGCTGTGGCGTGTGTGTTTCGCGTCAAGAAACCAAGTATCTCAATATTAGAATACGCTAGAACTACCATCAACAAACGAATGCGTAACGCTGCGTTTGTTGCTAGCGATTTTTGTGTAATGGATCGTATAATATGCGGGTGCCGCTAACCGTCAATCGGCACCCGTGCCAGTGGCATTCACGGCAATCGATCAAGTCGGGATATTAGGTAATAGATCAGAAAAGAGACAATTGAAACTCGACCAAGAAGATCCAAACTGAGAGCTGTTTTATCAGCTGTTGCTTCTCCACGGAGGCGGCATGGAATTTCCCGATTGGCTCCCTGTCGCCAGAATTTTTGTTCTTCTTTTTCTGGGGAAACCGAGATTTCGCTGGTGGATCTCCGATAACCTTTCTTTGCAGTCTCATTACTATGGGGAGCTACTTGAGATCACTTTTGCAATTACGACCCAAGGTTGAAAAGGATCCTCGTAATTTACCGTTATGGCGTAAACGACTCTTGCTTGGTTTGGTCTGCTTCATCGCCATCATTCCTGGTTTCTGTTCTACCATCTACGTATGTGAGTCCCGACTGTGTGTCCCTATCGTTATGCTTACGCCACCCATGTATTAGCTCCCAGCACTCGAAGCAGTGACATATCAATTGAACAGTCCTAGTATTATGGTGACCCTAAGTAACTCTGTATACATGCTGTTTATGGGTATTGCGGTAAGATATATCTCTCCAAAAAGGTACCAACCGACCAGACACGGGCTGATGTGTCTGAAAAAGCCAATTGTATATAGCAGCATCAGTGATCATTGGAACATTCGTCGATCCGTTTACTTCTTCAGTATTGTGATTTATACCGGTGGCTCTCTTGGTGGTTGCTTTGCCAAAGACATTTACGTCCTTCTCGGAATGCGGATCTTGCAAGCTGTCGGGATTTCGTCTGCTTGGGCCATTGGTGCAGGGTAAATATCTACTGCTTATGTCGAATTGGATTATTTGCACTAAGAACGATTAGATCTGTGGCCGATGTTTATGCCGTCCACGAGCGTGGTAATGCATTGGGAATATACTTTACTGGACAGTTTGCCGGCCCTTTATTTGGGCCAATCTTTGGAGGTATATCCATTCCGTTTGCCCCTTTCTTTCGTTCGTTCGTGCATCTTACGGTTGTGCATGCGTAGGTTTCCTTGTGGAGCGCTGGGGTTGGCCGTCGGTATTTTGGCTCTTGTTTGTCATTGGATGCATTCTTCTGCTTTTGGTCGTCTTTGTTATGGAAGAAACTTACCGTGATGAAGCTGTCTGGGGCAAAGGCGAGTATGAAGGCTATGATTCGGATGAGAAGTCCGAACAGACTGCTGTCGTGTCAGACAAAATGGTTAATCCGTTGGCGGCATTGGTATGTCCCCCGCTTCAGGGAAAAAGACGGAGGCAAGACTTATCATTTATTACTAGGCTCTTTTGCGGCACCCCTTTGTCTTTATCTGTGCAACAGCCACAGGTTTCGCTTTTGGTGGCATGTTTGCGATCGAGAACATGCTTCCTGATTTATATACCAAGGTCTATGGATTCAACTCTGCTTTAATCGGTCTCAGCTTCATTTCGCCCGGTCTGGGTGAAGTGATCGGGTCCTTGATTTCTGGCAAATTGTCTGACATCTTCCTGAACCGTGCACGGGCCAAGCGGAACGGTGTTGCGATTCCCGAGGATCGGTTGGCCCCCAACGTTTGGTAAGCAATGAAACTTAATGATCAGGTGCCGAACATTTTGTGTGACATAACAAACTAGTATAGGCCTGCTGCATTCATTCTTAATCCGTTATCCTTCTTTCTGTGGGGATGGCCTGTCCAATTGGGTTGGAGCGTTTGGGTATCCATCATTATGTTTGGGGTGCAATGTTTTGCCATGGTCCAGATATTTAACCCTGTCATGTCTTATCTCGTTGACGCTGTGATCGGTCGAGGCGCCAGTGTCACGGCTGCCGCTAACTTTGTACGAATGATCTGGACATTTACCCTTAGTTTAATCGGTATGACACGTTGCCCTAGCTATCCATGTTTTGCGACTAACTGATTTGTTATTACAGCGAATCCAATGACTCGAGCTGTCGGTGCAGGCTGGGTCACCTTCTTTTTCGGCATGCTCAATCTAGTCTGGGCATTTCTAATCCTTTTACTCAAACTCAAGGGCACCCAGATCCGCAAGTATTCCGGCTATTAAGCCTCTTCATTTTACACAGTCATTATCATCATTGTAAACTGGTCGGTGGGTACACTTTTCACAATATCTAGAGCTTTGTTAGATCCTGCATCTCTGTTCTTGTGTTTCTTGTTACCCTTTACATAATACCTCCCCCGCCTACATTAAACTATATGCATACTTTTATTGCGACGCAATTCTAGTTGTGCCTGTCGAGATGGGTTTGTTGAAATGATTTGCCGTTCTGTCCAAAAATGCATCATAGTCTATGTGTCTATTTCTCAGGGTATTGAACGTTCAGCAAGAACATCCGACTGAATATCAAAAGACCTCGAGAGATTTCCTGGTCGTTTAAATGCAACGTGATCCAGGAATTAAGTTTGCGTCTAAGGTGATCTTCCTGAACACCAATTGAACGCCTATTCGGAAGGATCCATTAAATCATACTTAGCCGTTGGGAATCTCGCATATTACTCACATGCCACGTTCTTCAACAGCTTGCTGTAATTCTTTTAGACTAAGTGACTGGATGCCTTCCTTTGCGATAAGCTTAAAATTCATTATAAGTGGTTTGTCGTCCTGCACTTGAAAATAGATCAATGTTTTACCTTGTCGTCTTCAAGCAGATAATCCATGTGCTTGTCTAATCGACGCTGGAGCATTCCTTTTGTACCCCAATCACGCAGCCCCATAAACCTTGAACACACAACAATGAATATCGAGTTCGTTGCCGCTGCCCACTTGAACACGGTACCTGCAGTATGCTGCCAAGTTGCCCCGTCGAATCCTGCAAAGCTCAAAATCATAGTTGTAATGCTTGGCAATCTTTAAAAAGCTGTGCGTCGACAAGAAATCATTCACGGAGATCTAGAATAAGTTCTGTCAGTTTCCATCTTTTCTTTCGGTTGGTCGTCCGCGCACTTGCCCCTGGAATTTGCTCAGAGGCTTTCAGAACGTTCGTAGACATGATCTGTCGAGCCTTGTCGAGTTTTTCGCGTTGCTTTTGCTAAGAAGAAAAAGAAAATGAGCATAGAGTTTGGATATTACCAAGTCAGCGACTTACCACTTGAGACTCTGTGACACATGTGCTTGGTACAATACCAGGTGCGAAAATTACAAAAAGTGGAATCTAAGACGTTGCTGTTAGAGTTTTCCTTTTTCTTTTCTGACTGGCATAACTCTTACGGATTCTGGAAGGATCAGAAAAATCAGGCCAAAAGGAATCGACTTGAGGATATCTTTTTCGGCTCTCCGGATCTAATCGTCATTAAATCTCTGATCCACACACCCACTATTTCGTTGTTTATATATATATACCAGCTGATACTCTGAACGAGTCAGTACATGTCCCTCTTGCTGCACCCGCAGCTTTAAAGCCTTGGCTTGCTTGTGGTTTGCCCATAATTGCTTTAATCCATCCTTGTAAAATACAACAAGCGCTTTGGATTTCTGAAAAAGTTGGACGAGCCGGGAACGAGGTTTGTCGTCGCCGCTTTCGATTTTATTTGCTGAATACCATTGCGGGCTACTCGTCGTAAACTTTCTTTTATCGCTTACGTCAACCATACTACTCGTCAATGGTGGGATTATAACCGTCCTACACACCTTGTGGCAACAATAACCGTCGATCGATGTTCCAGGAAGCGTGTTGTGGCGTGGCCGATGCCGCCACTGTAGGAATGACACTGGACTCTATTCGCAAAACGGTAGCAAGTACGAGGGATCTGCGTTCTCGCCACTACTGCAAATGACATTTTTTCTGCAGGAAAGGTACACGCACGCACGGTCCCTGAAACTTTCATTTTGTTTCTGACTTTCAAAAGCAGGTCTATCTTCCCTTTTGAGTCAGAGGGAAAACCTGGAGCAAAGGTCCAATTTGGCAGTAGAGCAGTAAAGAGAGACAGCAAAAGGCGAAGAAGAAGTGCATTTGGGTCAACAGTTAGTCGTGTCTGCACCTGGCGGAAGCAACTCGATCAATTCAAGCACCCGCGCCCAGCGCAGCCAATCTGTGAAGGACGATGGCGACAATTACGGCTTTGAGTTCATGAACTACGAGCCACAGCAGACACCTCGTCGTAGACTTCAGTACAGCTCCTCGAAAATAGGACAGAAATACAGCAGCGCTCCTCTCGCAGTCATAGGCGAGGATCGGGTCCCGTCAATCATGTATGTGATTACACACGGAAACCTGTCCAAGGAATCATCTGCGTTTTCAAGAAAATTCAACATCGAACGGCACTAGGACTTGGATATATCCATTGATTATGCTGACCGATCTCTTGTCCTTTTGGAACGACATTTATTCCCAGCCGCACCCATCCATATCGATGTATCTCGGCAATGGTGCACTGTCGAACAGGATATGTATCTTTAAGGACAGGATCATATTGCGCGCACCACCGACAACATTCGACGCCCAAAAGGCTACTGAAATTCCCTTTTTCTTTTTTATTCAAGCGCATATGCCTCCGCTTTCTTTTACAAAAGAGATTCGTAAGGAACAGGAGCGATGGTCTGAGGAACGTTCTTCTTGGCCGAGACGTAGTGAGCCTCACGGGGTTGAGCAGGGATACGCTTAAGGCAGATTGTTTCTGTAAACAAAGTACCGTTAGACTCCTCTCCTACTCTATATATATAATAAGCGGATCAGATAACTTACGACCAGCCTCACGGGCTTCCTTCTTCTTTCTAGCGTTTTCCTTGACACGGTCCAAGAATTCCTGACGGCACTTGGAGTGCTTGACGTGTTCAATGCGGACGTTGATGCGCTTTTCAATGTAGCGGCCACCAACACGCTTGTAGACAATCACACCAACAGCCGACTTGGTGACGTTGTAGACAACACCGGTACGACT
>JSYX01000286.1:0-37887 GCA_000787465.1 Thermomucor indicae-seudaticae
GAAGCATAGCTTCTTCGTGAGACGAGTAACAGCTCTCAACTCCCGCAGGCTTCTTACTAAAACCTCTGGCATTGGGGAACGCACGGCACAGAATGCCGTCATATTCTGAAATCAGAAATAAACGGCTGAGGATTCCACATGGGTTGGAGAAGAAACAGGACAACTGCACAGCGTAATTTTGTTATTTAAACCCCGACTTCTTCTCTGTTTTTTGGACCCTTTGTTTTCCCTACTATATGAAGTCTGTTGTAAACTATTTGAAACGCTTCAAGAGCTTTAGTATGCAAAAGAATATATGCTAAAGTTTATGTGGTCAAAATTTCAGGGTGGTTTGTGAAGGCAAAAATCGAGAAAATTGAGATTAAAAAAGAGGAGCATAGGTTTTTGACCAGACTTCTACTATGTCGTGGTGGCAGTTGTGATCGCAGTGGCATTATCGATTTGTCATAGAAACAACAGCTACAATATGAAGATACTGAAGAATATGATCTGAACCAATGTAAAATACGTATAGCCAAGCGCCCTGTCTGTAAATGACACCGGTAGAATACAGTATACTGGCATCAAACAGCTGCCAACAACCAGCGCTTTATCAAACGGGAAATGCAGGATGTTTATAAAACGCCTAACCATATTAAGCATCTGGCTGATTAGCAATTCCGGCAAGGTACAGAACCTGATAAGGGCCTTGTTTTATGCTGCGGCAAGATATTGGCTACGTTAATTAGAATTGCTGAGGAGTCTTCAGTGTCCATTGTGCAACGGAAACTCGAAGGAAACATTTGGACTGTATTACATAGCCACATCTGTGGCATTGGGTATTGACAGGATACTTTTTGATAGAGCACAGAAAGAATATTTATAAACTTTGACGTGGAATGGCTAAAACTTGCAGATGGAGCTTTTCGCCGAAACATGTATGAGAAATACAAAGACTGTAACAATCAAAATCAGCGACCTGAAATCCATGCACCCTTGTGGGCACCCTGGAGACGGTAAATAAGGCACGATGACCATTTGTTTGGTTCAAATAGCCCCTCCCGTAGCGGTCATACGACGTGTGATCTATGGGAAGCATGGTTAGCAGAACATGGTGCAGAAAACCGACTCGGATCGGCGTTTTAACCGAGCTCTAACGTCCCTCTTCCCCTCTTCCTGCAACCTGATCACCATGGCTCGACCAAAGCGACGAAACAATAAGAATTACCGTCAATTGAGGTCAACCATGCCGCAACATCAAACAGGCATGGCTCCTATACCCCGGACAGAGGATTTCTCTTATCACGCAGACGCTTCACCTTTTCAGCCCTTAAACATGTTCTTCAATCGATCACATAATCCTCGCTACACAGCCATCCCGGAGATGGCAGGGGAAGTGAGTATGAGAAGCGAAAAGTCAGTCAAAACAGGACGCCCACTAATCACGTTTGGTAGCGACATCCGTCGCTTGACGATCCTGTTCCTCCAGGCGTTTCCCCTTATTTTTCAGCCAACAGAGACTACGACAATAATAGTAATAATAATATACTTATTGATATCCAAACTGAAAACAACATACGACAACAACAACATAGTAATGGCGGAAGCTCAAATACACCGCCTACGACTGGAACAACCGTCCATAACAGTACACATAGCCGACTGGGAAGCACACTTAATGTGTACAACTCGGATGTAGATACGGCTTCTCGTGGTGGATCCATTGAGGAAGACGTCTGCTTTCCGCCGGCAGACGCGAAAGACGAAAAAGGAGGCATCGATTTTGAGGCACTGGAAGAGTACATTATTGAAGAGCGTCGTGCTCTGGCAGCAAACGATGCGCAGCAAAACGCTCGACGGCGACGGCTGTCCAACATGGGAGGATTTGGTGATGGGAAGCGGTATGGTAGCTTCTACGGGGATAGAATGAAGGTAAAAAAAATAAGCAATGACAATAATGCTTTTGCTAGATATTGCAGGAGCAGCTCAATTATCTTTTTCCTGCTAGCATTTGGAGGGTGAGGATGCGGAAACCTATCGTATTACATATTATTCTCCTTTCGAACCGTCCACGATCCATGCCCGATCCATCAGCGAAGTTCCTTCGAATGGGGAGAAACTTAGCGATATGCTAAAGAAAGGATGTTTCTGGATTGATATTCTGTGTCCAACAGACAACGAAATGAAAGCGCTAAGCAAGGTAGGCTAATTGCAAGTATTATTTGCAGCCATCCACCAGGTATTAACAAGTGAAAGGACAGATTTTTCATATTCATCCTCTTACAGCTGAAGACATTACCATGGAAGAACCAAGAGAAAAGTGCGAAGTTTTCAAGAATTATTATTTCATTTGTTTCCGCAGTTTTGAACAAGATCAATTATCCCTTACCTATATGCAACCTCTCGGCATGTACATATTGATAATGAAAGAAGGCATATTAACGGTAAGTTGGACAGCATGTAGCGTTGTGTGACGGCCCCGGGACTGAGCGGACGGTTCCCGACCAGTTCCATTTTCGCCCTATGCCTCATCCACACAGCGTCCGCAAAAGGATCAAGCAACTGAAAGATTACATCCGCGTCACTCCTGGTAAGTGCTTCAATGAGGACCTTTGTCTTAACAGATACTGACTTTGCAGTTTTTAGACTGGATATGCTATGCAATACTCGATGATATAACTGACTCGTTTGCGCCTTTGATACGCGCCATTGAGTTTGAGGTGGACTCGATCGACGAGTTAGTCCTTATCCTCAAAGAATCGGAACAGTCCGATATGCTTCGACGGATCGGATATTGTCGGAAAAGAATGATGAGCCTACTGCGGCTACTGGTATCTAAAGCCGATGTCCTCAAGACGATCGTAAAGCGTGGTGAGACACAGGCAATAGATGGCACGCGACCCGCTTTCTCCAATGAAGTTGCTCTTTATCTCGGAGATGTACAGGGTAACTAGATATACAAAAGTTGTCGCATACGAAAGCGTATTGGCTAAGGAGAACCACCTATTGTGCAGACCATATTATCACTATGCTCCAATCTCTCAATCATTATGAGAAGATCTCGTCACGCTCGCATTCAAACTACCTTGCCCAGATATCCATAGAGATGACCCAAACAAACAATGAAATCAACGATGTTCTCTCTAAACTGACCGCACTTGGAAGTGTTCTGGTACCTATGAACCTCGTTACTGGCTTATGGGGCATGAACGTCCAGGTTCCAGGACAGTATCAGGTAAATGTTTCAAACGAATCGATTTTTGGACGATTATTTAATAGATATGTTACAGGAGGACCTTACTTGGTTTACATGTATCATGGTCTCGATACTCACTTTTTGTGTGGCATCTACGTTATTGATGAGATACTATAACATTGTATAAATCAGCCTGTGTGTGTAACAAGTTTGCCGGAATAATACTTTCTATGCTGGCTTGTTGACCGGGAGTGAAATTCGACAAGCTGAATAGTTTCTCATATAATCACTGTAAAGTTGATAGTATCATCAAGCCTTTGAAAGCAGAGAGTGCATACTGCTTTTGGAATTGAATACTTTGCCATGATTCATATCTTTCCAACAGCAGTAAACGTTCTGTCTGTCAGTCCTGTAGTAAAGTCTGTCTGCTTTGTGTGTTTCCGGTTATCTCCTGTAGATGATTGTTGATGAAAGTTATCCTCTTCCATATTTTAGAGGCAGCGCCACTATCAATTCATGTAGCTCTGTTGCTTCACTGGGATACCCAATTGGCCCGAAGGAATCAATGTCGAGTTACACATATCGTAATCAGTTTCTAGGTGCATTAGGAAAATGTGTCCCATGGTACACGAAAGTCCGTTAGCAATTGCGTATGAATTATGAAAGACAGTGTTTTTTCTCCATGCAGAAATCTGGTTTCAACCCCAGCCAAACCTTTGCAGTGGTTTTCGTCGGATCCCTTCGTTCCTTTTGCACTTCAAACTGATTTTCTCCCAGACCGTCTTAGCATCTCGAAATTCAGGGATCAAGTTACTTTTATAACATCGAACTCCTCTTGCGTCTTTTCCGTTTCGTCATCTTATTCTAATGCTTTCAGACGACGATGATTTGGATTGTCCTCTGTGCATGGAGGAGTTCGACATTGCTGATCGCAACTTCCGTCCTTGTCCTTGCGGGTATCAAGTAATGTGAAAATTTCTGCATTGTGTTGTGCTACCAAAGCTAACAAACGGTCTTGCCGCTTTCATCTCGTAGATTTGTCGATTCTGTTGGCATCACATTAAAACCAACCTCAACGGTCGTTGTCCGGCCTGCAGACGAGTTTACAGCGACCAGATTGTTGAATTCATTCCTGTGAGCGCCGAAGAAATTGCACGAATCAAGCGGGAAAAGAAGGAAAAGGAGCGTCAGCAAAAGGAGTTGAAAGACTCAAGTAGACGCCATTTGTCCAATGTGCGGGTTGTTCAAAAGAATCTGGTCTACGTGCTTGGTCTGAGCTCAAAGTATGCGAGCGCAGAGGTAAGACGTGTGCATTGAATGGGATAAGCGACTTCTAGTTTAGCGCGCTAAGTGCTATTGATTAGAACGAGTTCTTCAAGAAGTACGGCAAGATCATTAAACTGGTCGTCAGTAAGCGGTCTTCGCAACAGTCCTCGACAGGAAATGGATCCGCTTCTGTGGGTATCTATGTGACATATGCACGCAAGGAAGACGCTGCTCGTGCGATCGCCGGTATTAATGGAGCTGTGTGTGATGGTAGAACAGTGCGGTAAGTGTGAGAGTTGCCATATAATGCCTGATATAGCTACAACCCACCGTCAATTGACAGAGCTTCCTACGGTACTACCAAGTATTGCACTTACTACCTGCGACACATGCCTTGTACAAACCCGAACTGTATGTATTTGCATGAACCGGGAGACGACACAGATAGTTACACCAAAGAAAACCCTACAATTGGGTAAGCTGTTTGCCTTTTTTGGAGAAAATGCGAGGAAAACTTACGAAAGATATCCAGGAAACATCCTGCTGCCGCTGGTAATCAGACTTTCCCCAATAAACGGCCCACAGCGCCGGCGGCCAAAGCAGTTGTGCGACAATCTGTATCGGCGGAAACAAACAACCAAGAAAGTCCTCGCAGAACGTTCGCCTGGGCCCCAATTCCAAAGATAGCACCTCCACAATCGCTTCAGCCTTCCAAATCAGAGCAGACCTCTACGAAACAACCAGAGCCAACTATAGAGATCACGCCTGCTTCATCAAAGGCACCAACCCCAGAACCAAACCAAAAAATCGCTGAAGCGGATGCAAAGTCAGTCGCGAATGAGAAAAAACCTGCGCTTCCTGCGACAGCATCTTGGGGTAAAGGCGTTGCCAACTCTCACAATCACAGCAGCCAAGATACAATAACAACTCCCGTGAATTTTGGGCCATCCTTGTCGGACGCTGTTAGTACACCACAAAAGCCTAAACAGTCACCTACCATCCCTCGAAAGAAGGAAAAGAAATTGAAATCCAAGATGGTGCGCCTGGAAGATTTTGAAGAGGGTAAAACTGGCAAGCCGCAGGGAGTCAATAAGGCAACAAAAGCGAAGAAAGAGAAGCAGAACGAAGCAAAAGAGGGCGCTGCTCTCTCAGATAAAAGTAACATGCAACATGTTGACGAGACACAGCAAGCAGCGCAGGTGGAACAGTCGACGGTCGTTCAGTCACATGGCGAAGAAAAGAAGGAGCAGCAACCAACAATCCCAGAAGCGAATGAAGCTAACGTCACTGATACGCACGCCACCGAAGCACAACCTATTGAACAGAGTTCGGCTGAAACGCAGCAAGTTCAGTTACAATCTGCAGAGGCGGGAACGATGGATATTGATGGGGAAAAAGAAGCTGGAGCGGAACATCTGGATCAAAAGCAGACTGAAAATCAGGAAAATAATGAGAATGCCCTGATTAGCACAGGAGATCAAGTGGAAACTACGGTGCAGTCGACAGACGCAATGATAGATGACGGAAAACAAGAGAGCAACAACGCTTCTTTAGCGTCCAAAGAAACCGAGGATCATCCTCAATCTCAGGATTACGCCGCGAAAAGCGAGGAGCAATGCCTCCATGGGCTCGAAGAGCCGACGGCGAAACCAGACGATGTTGATGAACCTCCACACGAGAAGCCAGATTCAAAGGAAATAAGCGAAGAACTTGCCCCGTCGCAAGTTGTGACCGAAGGGAAGACTGCATTCGATGATACTACGAAGTCTCCTAGAGCGTCAAAAGAGCCTTCATTTGCCAATTATGTCTTGGGCGATCTGGTCATGGATGATGCTGACGATATTACCGGAGATGTATCCGACGAAGAAGAAGGAGGATTATCCAGCTTGAAAGCTGATCTTTCCACAGATCAGGACGTTATCTATTATTACGATCGAAACGAGAATCAACGGGAGTTATCTGGAACTGAACAGTCGGAAAAGGTAGAAGAGGAGCGTACTAGTAGTTCATCTCCGTTTGTTGCAATGGAGCGTTTTTCCGCAGTGGTAGATCATCAGTTGGTATCTGGGTCTCCGGAAAAGGCAGTGGACGATATTGGACGACAATCATCGCAACCTGGTATGCCACCGTTTTTCGACTTGCGTTCCCCACCAGACAACACCACTTCCCGGGCGAATGTTCCACGTCTGCCGCCTGGCTTGGCGGGACCAGCGGAATGGCAAGCACTTGGATTTGACCCGTTTAACGGTCAGGATCCTCGATTAATAACATCACGACGTCTACAGCATTCGCAGCAAATGCTTGAGGCTCTTGGGTTATATCCTTGTTTCCATGGACCTATGGTGAATTTTTCGCCAGACTTCCACACTTCAGGAACTCCACCACCGCCTCCTCCACAGGCACATGCTCCTTCAGCGCCAATGTTTGATGATGCTCCTCCTCCTCAGGGCATGGGTTCCATTGCACCTAATTCCGAGTTTCGAGGCGCACCGCCTGGCCTGAATTCTATGGTGCATAACCCAGAAATGTTCAATTTAGAGCAAAGGTTCCAAAATATGAATATGAAAGTTCATCATGAAGGCTTGGATATGTCCCGAGAGCAGGAACAGTCCGTCAAATCAATGCAAGACAGCTTTAGGGCGTTACTACCGAATGTCAATATCAGTTTCAGCCCTTTACCTGAAGAGCATATCAACCATATTGCACGCGGACATAATCAGTTTACTTCGAAGCCTCATACGCCTGGGGCTGATGATCGTCGATTATCGGAACATGCAAGGATACCGACAGAGCATGCGGACTCCAATAGGAGGATGTCCTCAGATGTGGATGCTGGTGCTACTGTTCATCGCAGTAGTCAACAAATACCGAGCTTTGGTAGTAATGATAATTTGGCACACGAGAAGGAGTTCCTTGAAGGGTTTGCGCGAACTGCTGTTAACGGTTACCATCCGGTTTTGTTTCCTGCACACAAACCTGATGCCCTATCGGAGGTCTCCAAAGCCGAAGATAATATTAACCAGAGCTACACGGAACGTCGAGCTATGGATGCGAAACAGGAAGCCCAAGATTTCTTTGACAAGTTTCTACGCAAAGCAGCGGCACCTTCATCCAGCGGGGATCATGTTAGCCAGATCATGGATGATGATGCGAGAAGTAAGTTATCATACATTACTTGGAGTACTATACAAGATCGATCCGACTTATTCTACGTAGAAACTATGCCCTTCCAGGATCCAGCCATAATGTCCGTAAGAATGGGTGATCCGAAGTCAAATGCATCCCGTACTTCTGAGGCAACTGAATCACTCAATTCGATACTGCACGTCCTCAGCGGGCGTCAGCAACCCCACGAGCAAATGGATCGGCCTCCCACTTTCCAAAGTATGAATGAAGCGAAAATCCTAAGTCCTTCGGAAAGAGGATTTGGTGGAGATATGGCTCCTAAACCCTTTGAAATATTCAACGGTGGACCAATGTCATATCATCAACCCCCTCCTCCTCCTCACCATCCGCATCCTCATCAGCATTCACTTGCGCCACCTCCACCACCGCCGCATCCGATGCTGCTTCAGCAACATCATCAACAGCAACCACCGCCACCTTTTATGTCAGGTTTTGGCCAGCCACCTATGGGTATGATGCCCCGGTTTCCTCCTCCTCCTCCTCAACATCCGCCAGTGCACGAACCGGTTCCCCCCCCTGGAATGATACCTCCGCCACATCATCACCACCATTTACACGGACCAATGGAAATGGGTTTCGGTTTACCCAATGGAAATATGTCAGCAAATTTTCCTCCTGGCCTGTTTCCTCTAGGAGGACGCTTGAGTAGTGGTGATGGCATGTAAAGGGGGTATTATTTTCTTCTCGTGATTTATCATTGCTAGTGAATAATTCGTTTCTTCCTTTGTTTGTTCGTTCGTTTGTTTCACCTCTTTCAAACACGATGTAAACACTTCATCCCAATTCGCGTACTATATTTTTCATTCAAGTTGCCTGGCCTGGACTTTTTAATGCGTTCTGAAATACGAACAATTTTCGCATTTCCTTTTAGCGCTGTATTGAAGGAGAGTTAAGCGCATAGGACGAATTCCACATCTTTGCGCTGATCACCCTAAGAAATCTCCCGTATCGGCTTTAGACATAACAATATCGTGTACTGCCGCGCAGGTTTTTTGGATTGTCTAGTAGCCGGCCATTCAGACCACAGCACCTATCATAAAGAATAGTATATCTGGCATGTGTATGTAGTGAAAAATGTTATCTTTTTATAAACTTGGTTGTCGATTAGGGTTCTTTACCAGGAAATGAAGGGAATAAGTGGCGTTTTTCGCACTGTATGCACTGGGGTTGGGTTTGGCCGCGTCTTTGCATTGGTCTGCATATGCGACGCGTTATCCAAAAGTCCCATGTCGATTGTTCAGACTGTGGTTAATTATATGAGACCACGTGGAAACAAAGAACTGAAGGCTTCTGTTGCTCAATCGAAAACCTGCGATGTCGATGGTTGCTCTCTCTTTATTGAGAGAAAAAATCTAAATCAGTCAATGCCTCTCGTGGTTTGCCTTCCAAAACGGCTTACTTCACTTTCGAGACCTCAGCATCGTCGTCGTCACGGTTGCGCTTCTTGAGAGCGCTTCGAGGGGTTGGATTCCGCCTTGTTTCCATGGTAAGCGTCCCCACCGCAATGCCTTCTTTAACGGCGACGTACAATTACGGTTAGGGGCCGCCACTTAGGTTTGGTAGTCACCAGTATCCGTGACGCACTCGAGACCGTATGCACCGCCTCAGGAAGAGCGATACCACGAGTCGCAAGAGCAGCGACACGCAAACTGCGACGCAGGGGAGCCATGGTAGGCCGGACACAGCAGAGAGCACCGACATGAGACGAAGAGAGCAGACGATCCAGCAGCGACCGAAGACGGAACCCCAATCTCCAACCTGGCGGCACCGTCGGGCGAAGACAAGTCAACAGATATAAAACGGCTTGCCCGCTTGTTGCGTAAAGAACGCCGTCAGTCCCCGCTCAGGTCTCTTGACAGCAGTTGTATACTGGATTCCGCCCTGGGTTCAACTCGATCAAGCTTTTTCACCAGAAACAGAGGCTACTTGACGGTCAGTCTCGCCTCGAATGCCCAAACGGTGCGGAGGGTCCGAGTATCTGGAGACAGCGGATCTAGGGCCATAGCCCGTACGAACAATTAGCGTACAGGTGCTCGCCAGCAGGTAGTGATGGAGCGAAAAAAGGATATCGCGACCATGAGACCGGCCCTGGACCTGGCGCTTGGCAGGGGCAAGAAGACGCTCGCCAGAGGTTCAACCTCGCTTGCCGGAGAGAGCGCGGACAAAACCAGAGAGCATGCCGAAGAACCAAATGGCATGCCGAAAAGCCCAGGCAAACCTTCAACAGGTGCCGAGGACGAACGGCCCAAGTATGGGCGTCCCCGAGTCGAAGTGAATGCAGAAACGGGTGCAGAAGAGGATGATGCAGTAAAAAAGGAGATTGCGTATGCAAAGTACGATACGAAAGTCACGAAGAAAAAGAAGAGAGGACGAAAATTTTGGGGTATTTTGTCTGGGACCAGCATTGCTTGCGTCACCCCTCTGGGATGTCTCCTCCGAAGCCACTAAGAAACATTCTCATGTGCTGATCGCGAGTAAAGACCACGCTCACTTTTTACTGTTTAAAAGACATATGGTGGTCTATAGGACGCTTCCCTCGAATATGGTTAAAGAAGTATTAAGTTAAAAAATTCCAGAGCGATCTGACAACTTTTTGGTTGTTGTGTAACAACCCCTAAATTTTTGCACTTGGACGAGAACTGGTCCTTTGCTTGCAACACAATAGTATGGAAGAAGACCTCAGCCGTTGATGATTTATATTCACTATGATGTCCCAAATGGATCATCAGTATATGAATAGTGACCATATTTGAAGATTTTCGAAAACCAAAGCGGGAAAGGCCAGCGTAAAAATGCTGGTTTTCGAATAGCTTTTTGCGTCAACTTAAAGTGAAATTTAAGCCATGCTTCAAAAAGGTTTTACGGTGAAATCGAAATACATTTGCACTCGATGGAGAGAATGATTTACTTTTGTAAAAGCTTCAGATCTGCCACGACCTTCGGCCACGGAAAGGGCAATACTGAAAATGTTCTTACTAGCATTAAAGTCGCGGTCCCATGCCGTTTTACGGATGCTGCACATCAAGATGGTATACAGTTCCGTGCCGTCATCCCCAACTAGTTTCTCGAGGGTCTTCTGCATGCACTTGTGGCACACCTAAGACATGGAAATAAAAAACCAGGTTAGAAAGAAACACTTCCTTGGTTGTTGTTGTGTGTACCTGCGAAGTATACAGTGGCCGCTCGATGTAACGATATTCGGTATAACGATCACCCTCGGCATTCTCAGGGGTGATTGTTATATCGAGCGCTCAGTGTAACTTTCATCAAGCTCGGTGACTACGAGCTTGCCATCTTTTCCAGCTTTTTTCAAGACTTTGCGACATCTTGCGGACAAACCAAGCACTGTCCCTCGCCTGACGAAGGGAAAACGTCCTGACCCGAAGGCGATTAGAGGGGACCTCTGTAGGCTGCCAAAAAGCTGCTGGTCTCCACTTTTTTGACCGGTAGATGCAGAGAAGAAACTTTTATACTTTGCTCCAACTCGGAAATGGAGTACGTACAGCTTCTTTTGCCTTTACGTCTTCGCTTTTGTCCGTACTTGCGGCCGCCATCGACGAAAACATTGACCCACTCGGCCTCGTCCGCGATAATTTTGAAATTTTAAATATGAAAACCGCTTTCCATAGAAAGTGAAGGGGTCTGTGAGCGCAGACATGGCAGAGAACAAACAAGTCTCGTAGCGAGCGATAGAGGAAACTTTGTAGGATGGAACGCTGCTTTCTACGTTGATTATTCTGGCCTCTTCTTCAAGCGTTTGTCATCTTGAAGCCCGCAACTGTATAGCTTTCTGCTCTGGTATATCTCCTGATTTCGTGCGATGAAGAACCCTGTCCGTCACTGGCAACAAACACTTCCTTGTATCCGGGATCCAAGCCTTAAAGACGAAAGCGGTTTTCTAATTCTTCAGCGTCGAAGTCGGTCATATCAGGTTAGGCAGTCTGCCAGATTTGCTTTTCTCTTCGCAAAGATAAAGTCAATTGCATGGCCGTCCGTACGCACCAAGTTGGTGAACTTAACGCGCTCTTCGTCTAGATTGCCATGGCCTTATATAATGATACAAGTGTAGGTGAATTTCTGTTGTGAGATGAAAATCGGGTGGAATCCAGTTGAATTCAGGGTGAAGGTGAAAAATTGAGTGAAAGCGCTTAATAAGAATCGGTTTTCACCTATTCTTTCCCACAGTGCTATATCTTCATCTCATGAATCAACTTACTGTTGTAGGGACAATCACCGCTACGTGCATATTTGTGTCCAGTTTGACCACATCGTTTACAAACTTGATGTATTTTGTCAGCTTACATTGCCTTCTTCGATAGCTCTACTTCATGCGGCAGTATACGTACCCACACTCTCAGCCGTTTCCTCTGCTTCTTTCTTTTCAGCTCAATTTTCTGTTGCTTCAGTCGCTTTTTTAAAAGGATAATTTCTTTAGAGCTCATGCGGTCATAAGGTTTGCCAAAAACGACAGAGCATATTGCTGTAAGTGAAGACGAAAGAGAAGCAAGAGTGTTCCGCGCGTTCCCATTCGGCGCCGGTTCATCATGATTACTGCCATAGTAACAATCAATTAAACCAATCACATCAAGAACTCAGATATCATATACAATATGCACCTTCCGGTGGATATTCTCTTCAATAACCAGTAGCCTGCCCGTTCTCCTGCCTTTCCGCCTCGGTTATCGTCGAGGCAAACCAGGATACCTTCATGGATGTGTTTGCTTTTGCTTGTGTTCCTGACGCGAAGTGCTCAGCACACCTTTACGATAAAACCTCGCCTTCCATTTCGCATACTGTATGTTGCCCTTACGGGCTGGCAAAAAAGCGGGTCTAGGAGCTAAGGGCGCTCCACATGAATCCAGTGAATTCTTGGCCATAAGTGGCCAGCAAGCTGTCGAGGAAGGGTTACAGTAAGCTAAAGTTGGCTTGCTCTCAATTACTACTGGCTTATAGAGACCATAAAAGTCAAATCATCCCTCTTCTGGTTATGTTGAACCACTTGGTTTATTTACAAAGTTGACACTGTATCCTCCAGAATTTGGATCTTTTTGGAACTGAAAGTTATCCGTTGATAATCCAAACTTGCCGAGTATTGTGTTTCCCAAGTCTTTGAGCTTCGCCATCATTTCTTCCTTTTCTTTTTCCATTTGCGTCTTGATCGCACCTGGTAATTGAGCTTCGGCGCGTCTACATTCTCGTTTCGTATACGCATCCAGGTCCGATTGTTTGGCGAGCTTTCGATAATCTTCCAGAGCATCCGACAAGGACGAATATGTACCCAGTTTCTCATTGGCCTGCGCTCTTCGTAAGAGGGCTTTGGTATAGTTGGGATCAAGTTTTAAAGCCTGTGTCGCCGCGTCTCGTGCATCTTTATGCTTCTCCTGCTCGTTTATTTTCGCTTAGAATCAGCCAAGTCCAAGGGACACTGCTCCACTTACCAGCTTCAGATAACATGCTGCCATATTGCTAAAATACACTGCTCGTTCTTTCGTCATGGACAGTGGTGCCACTGCCAAGGCGTTCTCATATTCGCTGATTGCCTTGCTATATTCTCCTCTTGCAAAGTGCTCATTGCCGCTTTGTTTGCATTGAGTCGCCTCCTTAACAAGACGCTATGTATACGGTAATTGTAATCAGCATACTGTGGCTCAACATGTCCGTATTGGGACTGAACTTGTAACTCTTCCGGCTGGTATTCATTACTGTCGTAAAAGACATCACCGTCTTCGTCTGGAGTTACATCATTGTCTTGCCGATTGTTTACAGATTGATCCTTTTTACTTTCGATCTTTTCGGTGCATTGGCCACCAGACTCTTTTTTGAAGAATTAGTGATGAAGTTGCATGTCGAAATTTGATTGCTTTAACCTTTGGGTGCTTCGTCAATGATCTCCTCGATAATAGGCATGCCTCTTTACAAATGCGGAATAACCTGATTTGAAACACAAGCGTCAAGTGTGCCTTTTTTATACGCGAGTTATGTACATTCTTTATTCAGAAAATGGGGCAGTAAATACAAGAAGTCTAGTTTGCGTATGGACTTCAGAGTTATTGATAAGAGTGGTATCCGGGGACCTGGACAACAACCTCGTCCACATCAGTTTCCTGGCAGTCCTCGTCCGCAACACCGTTTTCATGAACCAGACAAGCAAAGTCAGTCTCGTGCTCGAGCGCAATAATAGGGTGATGCCATACGCCTTGCCGATAGTTGATACCTTGCTTTGAGGAAGCAATGAAGGCTTTCATAGTAGAAAGATCTGGCATGCCGTCTTTTCCGCTCAAAGCGACAACGACCAGATATCCGCGTGTGGATCCATCGGTCATGGGAATAAATGCTTGGCTTGAGTAAGGATGGCGTTCAAGTAACTTCACCTTGAACGGCAATTCGCGCGCTGGTCGGCAGTGGTAGACACACAGATTTGTTTGACCATCTTTCTTGGGGAAAGCGTTCACCACTTTGGCGACATGGTGGAACTTTTCAGCTGTGCCCTGATTAGCACTTGTGACATTTGCAGTCGAGGGGTTTGCTTCAATGACTTCTCCAAATGGCGTATACTTTTCCGCAGCTAATGGTTCTGCCACGATACTGCGTTTGGGAACGGAAGGCGCGACAATTGGCAACTCAGGAAGAGTGCCGCCTTCGCGAACACCATACAGGCGAACACGCTTCAACCCACCATCTAGTAACATTGTCGTCAGCATAATTCATGTTATTTGGTATACCCCCCTCTTACCTGGAATGATGGTGATTTTAGCATGAGTAAAGATTTTATCGGTATAAAGAGGATCAAAATAGAAGAGGCCATGAGGACCAACGCTCGTGCGATCAATCAAGGTCAACCACACAGCTGACTCGTCCGGTACTTCCATGTCCGTCGCCGTAGCTTCGAGCATAATCTTGTCGGGATAATTGCCTTTGTAGTGGGACGTGTCAATCTCAACCTTAAGGATATGACCCTTATCACCGAGACGAATAATGACATAGTCGCTGTGGTTTGGTACGCGAGATCGTTTCGTTTCCCATCCATCACCCATGTTCTGGCCACGGCCTGGCAAAAGAAGGTTGCTACCGGGCGTGTAGTGCTGATTGCTCACATAAACAGCCTTGCCACCGTTACCCACGTACGCCAAATCAACCACAGCCCTTCGAGAATATATGGTTAGACACACTCACGCCAACGGTGACTCGGCTCGGTTCATAAAACCAACGCCCTACTACAGCTACTTACGAGCGATCCTTGGGCCAAATGGGACTCACTTCGCCATAAACTCGGAAGCGAGCAATGCCGCCATCAGGAATATTGTTGATACGAACATGAGTGTAAACGGCGGTCGGCTGATTCAGGACGAACACATTGTGGCACGAAGGAGGCAGATCGACCTTTGGCAAGATCTCTGTCCATTGCACATTGCTGGACTGGACATCGCCTTCAGGGCAAAACGTCGCTTCCACGGATGCAGCTGGAGCTTGGTTGCCGGTAAAGTAGCTGGTATCAATATCAAACCCACGTATAGTTCCGGCAAAACCTAATTTGATAATGCACCTGCCGTCACGTTTTTGCGTGAGATAACGGTGAAACTTCAACTCAAAAAGGAATAGCTGGGCTTACCAGTCATAGTTCGGATTATGACGCTTGGTTTCCCAGCCGTCCATCCATGCACCCGTATCTAAAACCGAGTTCACATAAGTAACCCTCCCTCAATGATCCTATATTATCAAAAACTCACCAACAAACTTTCCAGGACAATGGATCGGAGGTGCAGGATTGATTAGGTTGATAGCAGGTGCAAAGAATTCATCTGTAACAGCAACGATAGAGCTACCCAAAGCCGAACTGGCCAGATCTACGGGGTTCTTCAGTTGATGGTTCTCATTTAAGACAGTACCAAGGCAGGGACATACCGATGTATTGTCCAAGTTCAGTTGACAAGTCACTATAATCGATGCGCTTATAGCCGCTGTTAACCATGGTGAATTATAAGGTAAAGAAGAAAGCAGTGGTGAAGGTGAAAAGGGAGAAAAGAAGGGGAAGATAGGCACATTTAAATGCTTTTGTAGGACTTCTTGATATACCCATTGGCACGCGGTTATACACCGGATTATACCCCAGCATACATGTTTCGGAGCACTTCAACCGGAAAAGCGGAGTTAATGGTAGCCTGTGTTGGTGTTGGAGGCTGCTTTGACAAAGCAAGAAGCTTTTCTTCCATTCTGCTACAGAAATCCACCGACGCATGAAGTCCAAGTGGATGGTCTTCGAGTCCGCCATGAGACTCGAAGAGGATCGCAATGCTGATCTGTGTACGTTTCGACATGTTTTCCGAGGCCGCATCAACTTATCCTTATCACCATGGCGATGCCGTACCTAGGCACCCAGGGCAAGCAGCTGACAACGGAGATTCCAACCGTTTATGGGACCTGCAAAACACCTCTTTAAGGTTTCCGAAGGCTATCAAAATGTTACGTGACCGAAAGCAACGTACCCGAACGCCTCCGCATGCATAACAAGGCTCGTTATTTCTCTTCACACACGTCAAATCAAAGATTAAGGATGTTCACAATAAAATTTCACATCCGTCTCATATATAATTGGGTCGGGATCTGAAATAGAAAGCGACAAGCGAATTGGAAAGACGTGCGTCGAAAGTGCGCGTAGCAATTTGTCTTCCTGAGTTTTGATTTTTCCTTTGGACCCCTCTTCTCAGAGTAACCCTCACCGAAGCCTTCCGTGATCATGGTAAGTCTCTTCCCTGCTCTTCAGATGTAGCTCGAAGCTCATTCAGTTCTAGTCAGTATTGCTAGAGACATCTCTGGGGGACATTGTAATCGATCTATTTACAGAAGAATGTCCAAAGACGACGCTCAATTTCTTGAAGCTTTGCAAAATCAAGTACTATAATTTCTCGCCTTTCCATAATGTTCAAAAAGACTTCATGGCACAAACAGGTGACCCAACTGGCAAGGGTGATCAGGGCGAATCTATCTACGGCATTCTCCATGGGCCCAGCCAACGCTATTTTCCAGCCGAAATCAATCCAAAGCTCAAACATAAGCATCGTGGGACGGTCTCAATGGCAGTTGCACCTGATGCGTCTATCGAAAGCGGAGGTGTTAGCGGCAGCCAATTCTTCATCACGTTAGCAGACGACTTGGACTATTTGGACGGAAAATATACAGTATTCGGCGAAGTGGCAGAAGGTTTCGATACCCTCGAAAAGATTAACGAAGCTTACTGTGACGAACAGGGCAGACCTTTTCGTGATATCCGTATACGCCATACAATCATATTAGATGACCCATTCCCGGATCCCGAAGGACTTCAGGTTCCTGATCAGTCGCCAGTGCCAACGAAAGAGCAGCTCGAATCGATGCGAATTGCAGAAGACGAAGAGATTGAGGAACAGGGAGATCCCGAAGAGATTGAAAAGAGAAGAAAAGCACGTGAAGCAAGAGCGCAAGCGTTGACGCTTGAAATGGTGGGCGATCTGCCGTTTGCAGAAGTGAAGCCGCCAGAGAATGTGTTGTTTGTATGTAAACTCAATCCGGTTACGCGTGATGAAGATCTAGAGTTGATTTTTTCGCGGTTTGGTCATATTACGAGTTGTGAAATCATAAGAGATCGACAGACAGGCGATTCTTTATGCTACGCATTCATTGAATACGAAAAGAAAGAGCATGCCGAAGAGGTAAATTCTCTGAACAAGGTACCTTGAAAATTTGCAAAAGGCTGACATTGCTATTCTTTTTTACAGGCTTACTTTAAAATGCAATCTGTATTAATTGATGACCGTCGTATACATGTTGACTTCTCTCAATCAGTATCCAAATTACATCGCGACTGGATCGCCGGTCGCTTGAGAAACCGAGGCGGAGAAGCTATAGGAGGTTTTGACAAGTTGGAGAAACGAACGAGATACCGTGAAGGCGAAGGACGGCGTCGTGGAGACGATTACGATCTTATCTTTGAACACGATCGCCGTCATTCCTCAAGGAGAGGTGACCGGAGAGACCGAAGACGGTCGGGGTCACCCTCCCGCGACCGACATAGCCATAGAGATCGGAGGCGGTCCCGATCACCCTCCCGCGACCGACATAGCCATAGAGATAGGAGGCGGTCCCGGTCACCCTCCCGAGACAGACATGACCGTCGAGATCGAAGAAGATAATGAATAAATTGTGAATAAGTCAGTTCTTCTCGATGTAGCGTGCTTTCTGATTGCATATATCCAGTTATCTACTGAAGAGATCTTGGAAGTTCTTAATAGCATTTTATCCCGAACGAAGACCACCTTCTGTAAGAGAGGCCATCTTATTTCCTGGCTCCATACTCATACTTTGGATCTATAATGCATGGCTCACAACGGCAACGCAATACAGTCGATCCCCATTGACTTCGGCGATAGTAGCACTTAGTACACCTTGTCGACTAGAAATTCGTATGTATTACTACCTAGTGCGCAGATATCCCGTTTATAAGAGCACTAAACGTCAAAATGAACTTTAACTCAATTTTATGTTACGGTGGAAATAAAGTTTACTTCTATTCATGAGATTATCATTGTGTGAAGAAACCTACTTGCTACGGTTTGTCTTAGGCATTCGGCACAAGTTGTTCAATCGTTGAGTATCAATTAGATGAGCCTCTTTGCTCCTGGGTACATTGCATATTTTCTCGGACAGTCCTTCCAGTGCCACCAATTGTATGCATTGGCAAATCCGTTGTAATTTCTGAATACGTTGGTAATTCTGCGGTGGTCAGGTCATGCTGCCGGTTTTGCGCAACGCATCTCATATAAAGTTTGATATACCAGTCTGCCGTATAGACGTACGCGATCTATCAAAAGGAAGGAAAGATTAAACGTTTGCTCCTCTTTATCCTGAACCGACGAGGAACGACTTACGCAAAATATCATGTTAAAAGCAAAAGTGAGAGCTGTCCAGATCTCTGCTATACCGACTTCTGCTTCACATATGACCGCAGCCATACTATTCAAATCCATCCGATCAAGAGATATAGTACTTCGGAAGACCTTTTGGTAACACTGGCGTTCTATTCTACTTTGGTAATAGTAGAAAAAGACCAGTTTGGAGGTTTCTGCTGGTATAGTAAACATGAAATACCAAAATGCCAGTCGCCAAGAACGCACACGGTTAGGCTTGATACGCATATTCTTTGGTGAGTATCAGACAATAGATATATCAAAAGCTACTGCTTACGAATAAGATGACAATAAGGTCCACTATGAGTGCGCAAATGAGGATAGAGCACACAAGGACTTGAATGACTTCCACTGTTGGACTCCATTGAAAGCTGCCTGAATTGTGTGTGCGTTTGTGAGGGAGGGAAGCGCTTCCAAACCGAGACAATTGGGACCTGGCTTACCGCGTATTAGCGCAGCGTATGAGCTGGACGCACATCGATATGCTTTAGTCTAATCATAAATATCCAGATAATCAGTTTCCTGTCTACAGGATTTTTCCCTCGATCAGGCTTTCTTCTTAACTTGTTGATAGATGTTTTGTAAAATAACTGATACGCCTAGTACTATCCCGCAGAGACCGAGAGCTCGTATCGAGGATAACAGTTGTTGACGTGGATCAGTTTCTGTTGGAGCAGCGGCCGCATGAATGTGTGGGAGTCGTCCGTGTTGAGAAAACCAGCGTGTAATACGTGAGGTAGACATTTATTGTAATTAAAGAAAGAGAAATAGGCACCGTTATTCAAGGCACGATGAAATATGCTTGCCCTTTTAATTCCGGCAGGTATTGGAACGCTGCCTAATGTCGCTTCTTTTGAGTTGCTAAGGATTTTCCAAATAGTTAGCCCGTGCTTTTCTCTTTTTCATTACAAAAACAAATGAAGCGCGAAACTTTCATTAAATGTTTACTTAATGACAGGCTATTTTTTTGCTCAATAGACAGTTGACCTTAAAGCCATACATACTTAGCATGCACTCATTGCAATGGCAATGTTTCACAATTTCCAAAAGCAGATAAGTCGGAGAACTGGGGGGCTCAAAAAGGTCGGGTTGAATTGCTCTTTGGTACGTTACTAGAGGTATAAGTTAGAACAATAGAATGGGCAATGGAGTAGGGGCATTCGCTCACAGGTATTACTGGTTCTAGGGTCAACGTCATGGAAAGTACTGAAGTCAAGTCGGAAAACTATGTTCGTGGTGTGTCCTTTGACACCATGACCGACAAAGATCTTCCCGACTACTCTTTTACTTTGCGAGGCAAGACACCAGGCTATAAACGTACACGACGCAGTCGAACTTTTATGGTGGCCACTGACTTGGCCAACTATAGCGAGTATGCTCTAACGTGGGCAAACGAAGTACTGTCGTTTATTGTCCTGTCCCAAGCAGCAGAAACTGATATCGTTCAACTCGTCATAGGAAGTAATGGATGATGGGGATGAGCTTATTGTTCTACGTGTTGTTACAGTTGATATGAGCGGTAAAATGAAGCTAAATCGATCTCGATTCTTGTCTGAAATATGCTGATGTTATCGAAGACAAAAAGGCTAGCAATTTGCAAGCATTATTACAACATGAAGAAAAGCAATCTCGTGAAAAAGCTTCCAAAGTGATGCAGAAAATCATGGCCACCGGCGGTCCCGATAAAAAGGTAAAGAAGGCGAACGGCGAATAATAGTAAACAGGATCACGGAGGTGCTCTAACACGCAGAATATAGATTAGTGTCATTATCGAGTTTGTTATCGGCAAAGTTCAAGAGACAATCCAGCATATGGTAAAAGCTACATCAGGAGAAGTTGCCATGGAAGTTATACTTATACATTTTCCTTTTTTTAGATTGCCATGTATCAACCTTCACTACTGATTGTCGGCACACGAGGCTTGTCTGAATTCAAAGGGATGTTGCTCGGAAGCGTTTCGAAATACTGTCTTCAACATTCGCCTGTTCCAGTGACCGTCGTACGACCGGATGACAAGATCAAAAAGTGCAAGACGAAAAAGAACCGTCTAAGTGGATTGATGCGTCTTGGAAGTTATTCGAGATCAAGCGCAAGCGAATCCTCGAGTGACGAAGAGTCAAGCCGTGCAAGTACGCCACAGTTAGAAAAGAAACTGAGCAGACTTTCAGTCATTGATAGCTTTGGTCGACGGTCACGATCTCCATCTCCTGCACCGAGCTCTCGGACCGGATGAGTAATACATAGCTTCTTTCTTTTGTTGCCGTATCAGTTACATTGCGAATGCTCTTCCTGTACAGACCTTCTCGTCGGCCATTGTAACTCAGCGTTGTAACCTTGTTTGGTCCCATGAAGCTCCTGCCATCCTTATGGGCGCTCCTTTGCTTGTTCGCTTTAGCATTGGCTGATAGTACCAGTACTACTACTGCTGTTGCTTCCACTGACACTCCCCGAATTGTAGCCACGGGCGATCTCCACGGCGATTTGGCAAATACGCTTCAGATATTGAGGTTCTCGGACATCATTGATGAACACGGTCATTGGAAAGCAGGCAACGCCATTTGGGTGCAGACGGTGATTAGACTCCACCGAATCACAGGTCTTTTGTTCTTCTGATCAATAAACAACTTTTAGGGCGATGTGGTAGATCGTGGAGCGGATACGATCGGGTTATACAGACTCATACAACAACTGCGTGTCGAAGCCAGTGCTCAGGGCGGTCGCGTTGTTTCCGTGCTAGGCAATCACGAAATTATGAATATGATTGGTGACTGGCGCTATGTCCACCCAGACGACATTGCATCCTTTGGCGGGCACAAGGCGCGCCAGGAAGCCTTTTCCCCTGAGGGCTGGATTGGCGAGGATTTACTGTCCATGTGGAACTTGACGGCCAAAGTCCAGAACTCGGTCTTTTGTCATGGTGGGATCCATCCCTTCTTCGCTGTTCGGGGCGTGGATGGTATCAATGAGGCGACCCTGCAGACGCTGCCGGACTATGTCACTTCTGGAGGGAATAGGTCGTACGATATCTACGGCCTGTTTGGTGGTCATGGGCCGACATGGTATCGCGGATATGCTTTGGACAATGAAGAAGAAGTCTGTCCCATTCTAGAGAAAGCACTAACCCTACTGGAGGTAAGGCTACAAATTAACACATTCGCTTGAAGCCCGCGTGACTCAATCGTCCATGGAGCTTCTAGGCTGACCGAATGGTGATGGGTCATACTGTTCAACGCGACGGAAAGATCCGAACTCGCTGTGGAGGCAAGGCTGTCTTAATCGATATCGGTATTTCGCATGTATATGGTGGACATTTTGGGGCTCTGGAGATTGTAGGTGAAAATTTGACAGCCATCTACCGTGGCCACAGAGAACCGTTGGTCTCGTACGAAACTTTAGATGATTATGACCATGATGAGTTATAACTCGAAAGTATGATAGATTTCGAGTAAAAGCAAGCACCGCATATTGAAGTACGTTAAGTTAGGATGGTATGCCGCTCCAGATGGGGAAAACGACCAGTATGACTCTAAAGTGGCATATATCATGGATCTGCGACTATTACAAGCGCTTAATCAATACATTTATCAAGAGAGTAGAAATAACGTGAGGACTACTGCAAACGCGGCATTAACTCTTGTCTAAACCGTGATACATTGCCACAACCTCAGTACGTAGAAGCTGCATGCTATCCCTTTAAGATCCTGCAAATTCACACCATAGATTCCACGCTAAATTCGTGCTCTGATGTTAGCTAGTGTCGAGGAGCAGATCCAGATTGATAGAAGACCGCTCGCACGGTCAAGAAAGCAGTAACAATATCTGTGAGCGATGTGTACACATAGTTCATCGCTTAACTTAAACGATAATACTGTACATCTTTGGGGTGATATGTTATCTGAGCACTCTTATGCAATATATCAATGAGTAATAATTCAAAGTTGATATATAAGACATCCACGAAAAGATAAATACTTCGCCTCACTCATCGAAAAAAAAAGTATTTCCATACTGCTCATAATGAAGACGCTCTTTCTCATTGCCTCTGTCTTTGCCCTCGGGCAGCAGGTTTTTGTTGCCGCAACGGATCCTCAGCAACCGTAAGTTTTCAAACACTAGCATTATGGTAACAATGATATTGACATTGCCAGGGGTAATCGTCTAGTAGCTCATCTAAGCAAAGTGAACCTCAGCAATTGATGGTACCTATCATCTATCCAGGTCCCATCTTCTACCCGCCTTTTGTTCCTCCCATATTCCCTCCGGTATTCCCGCCTTATCCACCTCCTCCAGTATTCCCACCGTATCCGCCGCGTTATTGAGGGAATGATCCCCGATCAGCTGACGCTTCAAAGTAGTCGAGTTTTTGTCAGTTTGCGCACATCCTTTTTAGCGAATAAATCTGTATCATTTCGTAGCAAACACTACATGTTTATCTTACCGACACGTGAAGCAATTCGATCAACCCACCTTACCCTGGTCACGATCCCTTGTAGAGTTAGTAGTATCAGCTGTTGTCTATTCTAATCTTTGCGAGAGAGACACGCACTAAGAATAAGGAAATCTGTAGTCATCCGTATTTGTTTCTCTGCCTGTCTGAGAACTGCTTCTTTCATGTGTGCCATATTGCAATGTCTATGTAAGATATGCAATGGCAGGGTCTTTCTTAAACATCTATAAATGCTATATGCTACAAAGTCTAATGCATAGTATAACAGGAAAAGTAGTTTGTGCAATCGTCAGCATAATAGCTTGCACCATGACGACGGGAAGAATGCCGAATATTACGTAGTGTTTATGCGGTAAAGGGGAGCACGTACGTGTGCTCTTTGCTTTTAAGCCTATCAGTAAGTGCCAACGAAAGGCTCGAAACGCTTTCCGGTTTAATCGCATTTCCATAAGAAAGAGGAAGTCTTTCCAATGCCATGATCGCATATTCGTGGGAAAATCAAAAAATGGGCAGACGTTTTTTCAAATGGCCAGCATGCTGCACGTCAAAAAGGGGAACATCCCTTTCGGCTGGCAAACTCTGTTCTCTCTTTCTTTCCTTTATCTAAAGAACGTTTCTCGAAGAATGCTGGACATTGACGAAATCCGTAAGTATCAAGGCTTAATGCTAGTAAACCGCCGACTCAGTATATTCTTGATAAACAATGCAGTGGAGCAATATCTGGAAAGCAACGATGATAGCAATACGACACAAAGTTTTGTCGCCGGTGTTGCGGGAGGTTTGTGGTATTCAGTTACCGTACTCGGCGTTCTAGAATAACTGACGGATATTATATAGGGCTTGCTGGACTCGTCGTCGGTCATCCATTCGGTAGAGTATCTTCGGGAATGAAGGAAAAATCGTAAGCATTACTCACAGGAAGGTTCTGCAGATACAAGTAACGTTTTCAACCGAGATCGTCCAAACAGCGCAGTTGTATTGATCCCTAGGAAAATCCCTAATTTTCTGCATAGTCAAAGTACGATTACAGGCACAAATTTCCGGAACACAATATAAAGGAACATGGAATTGTTTTCTGTCCATATTACGCAATGAAAAAGTACTTGAAGAATCGTCCTCTTTTTACTAGGACAGTTTGCTCATAATGACCCGCATTAGGTTTTTGGATTTTATAAAGGCATGGTACGTCCCTTCCTCTTTCACTGTTCCATTCTGTCCTAGTTAACTCAGCATCCGTTTGCCTAGGCTTCCCCTGCAGTAAGTGACCATGTCTGCCACTTCTCTCGGAAAATGTATAACGAGCAGTCGTATTGCCTAGGCAGGAGTTTCTGCTGTCAACGCATTGGTTTTTGGTTCCTATAACTGGCTTATGGAGATACAAACACGTCCAACTCAGCATACTAATCAACCGGCAAGCCTAACGCACATTATGCTCTCTGGGATGGGCGCTGGTCTAATAACCAGGTAGATCACTATTTTCATATACGAATGCCTCCTGTCTATCTTCCCAGAGTTTCTCACGTAAACATACCAGCTTGGTGACTTGCCCAATGGAGCTAGCTAAAGTGCAACTACAAAACCAAAAGCCATCATCATCGACTGGAGGCCACTATTATAAAGGCCCAATAGATTGTCTTGTAAAACTCTACCGAGGCGGTGGTATAAGGCGATGCTTTACGGGATTAATGCCGACAGCAGCAAGAGAACTCAGCTTCGGGCCATACTTTGTCGCTTATGAGTGCATTTGTCGCACCTCTACGACAGCAGATCAGTATCTGGGAACAGAAACTACTACTGGTACATCAGGACCAATGGTTATACTGGCCGGTGGAGTAGCTGGTATCGTGTCCTGGTGCTCAACGTATCCAGTCGGTAAATAGTTATATCTGCGCTCTCAACTTATCGTAGCTCATATTAATTAATGATGCTTCCCCATAGATGTTATAAAAACACGCATTCAATCAGAACCGGGCAAATATAGGAATATGCGCGATTGCTTTATCCATTGTTATCGAACAGAAGGTCTGCGGGTCTTTGTTCGAGGACTGACGCCTGCATTGCTGCGAGCCTTTCCAACTAATGCAGCTACATTTGTTGCCTATACGTGGACAATGCAAGCATTATCTCGTCCCACACAGCAACTATCATCGCCTCCTCACAATGGAACAAGCACTGTATCCTGTTAAACAACTACACATAAGAGACATGCCAAAGACTGCTTCCTTCCTTCCTTCAGCTAATAGACGCTACATAAATTGTGTCAAATTGATTCCCTGTCTTTATTTGGGTCAGAGTGGTCGACTGTAATCAAATTCTATGCTTCTTTATAGCTATCCTGTAAGAGCACAGGAGCTCTTTCGTGTTTCTTCATCTCTTCTGGAGGCAATTCCTTTTCCCAGACCCTTTCAGCTTCCTCTTTCGTAACGTCAGGGAAACAAATTTTAAAGACGTCGTCGTACGTGTCGACTGGTATTCCAGTAATGCCCTCACGCACGTGCTCTGGCAGCTCGTCCCAGTCTGCCTGGTTATCCTTCGGGTACAATATAGTGTTTACCTTGGAACGCTTTGCCGCAATGGTCTTCTCTTTTAAGCCGCCGATTTGCAGTACTTTACCCGTCAATGTAAGCTCGCCTGTCATGGCGATACTGGCATCGACTGGTTTGTTTAACGCGAGCGAAATAAGCGATGTTGCCATGGTTATACCGGCGGATGGTCCTACCACCACATCCAGACGAGTCAGTAACCAAACATTTGTTACAGAATTGGAATGGGCATGTTACCGTCTTTTGGCACAGCCCCGGCAGGGCAATGCAAATGAACTCGTGCCTTGTCAAAGAATTTGTTTCCTGGGAAATGGGTAGCTATTAAAGACTTGGCAAATGTATAAGCAATGCTGGTGGACTCCTTCATGACATCTCCTAGTTGTCCGGTTCTTGACAAATGCGGTGTGGATCTGGGAGTAAGGGACGACTCAAGTACCGACTCTACGTATAATGAAGATCCACCTAGCCGAAGAAAAAGGAAGATGAAGTTAGTTAAAGTGTATTGACCATGCAGTTATCGTGTAATAATAAGCATACCCATACTCGTCCATGCGAGCCCCATAACCACTCCAGGCGGAGTTTGATCGTACAAACGATCGGCATGAAAAACAGGTGGACCCACATAATCCTTGAGATTGTCAGGAGTGATCTCAAGCTTCACGTCCTCTGGAACGCGAAGAGGTTTTCTTTCCTCTTGCGTCTTTTCTTGTCCGGCTTCCTTTGTGGTTGCCTTTGTAGCCGCTTTTTCGGGTACATTGGATCTCTTGTCCTCCGGTAACACCTTTGGAGAATCACCCTTTTCTTGTTTAAATCGATCTTCGCCAAGCTTTTCGACGATATTGTATGCGGCTTTTCTATAAACTTTATCGATTTGCTTCTTTAGGTTGCGGACACCGCTTTCACGACAGTAGTTCTTGATGAGGACATCAATGGCGTCTTTTGTTAAGGTCACGTTCACATTCTCCAGACCAGCAGCAGTCTTGGCTGCGGGTGCTAGATACTTCTCTGCGATCGCTTCCTTTTCTTCCGCGACGTAACCTGAAAGCTGAATAACTTCCATGCGATCGAGCAACGGTCCCGGGATTGTTTCCACTACATTGGCTGTACAGACAAAGAGGACCTTCGACAAGTCGACAGGCACATCCATATAATGGTCCAAGAAACTGCTGTTCTGTTCAGGATCTAAAAGCTCTAGTAAAGCAGATGATGGATCCCCCTGATGCCCGCGACCGATTTTATCGACTTCGTCAATCAAAATAAGAGGATTTTCCGTCTGCACTTTCTTCAAGGCTTGCACAACTTTACCCGGCATGGCACCAACATACGTTCTTCGATGGCCTTTGATTTCTGCCACATCCGTAAGACCGCCCACAGAAAACCGGTAAAATTCACGGTCCAAAGCTCTGGCAATGCTTTTGCCAATAGACGTTTTTCCGACACCGGGTGGTCCCACGAAGCACAAGATCTTGCCTTCCACCGTGCCCCTCAGCTTCCCAACCGCAATAAACTCCAATATACGGTCTTTAACATCTTTCAGACCGTAATGATCCTCATCCAGGACCTTTTTAGCATGCACAATATTATAGTTCTCGCGCGATCTTTTGCCCCACGGAATTTGCGTGAGCCAGTCGAGGTAATTGCGTGTGACATTGAATTCAGATGCTGCTGGTTCCAAATGCGCCAATTTACTAATCTCCTGCGCACAGACAATCAATTAGAAAGAGTGAAAAAGCTATCCAAACAAGCATAAAGGATGTAATATACCTCTTCAAAGACTTTCTTGACAGAATCTGGCATTTGGAGTTTCTTTGCGCGCTCTCTAAAATCCTCCACAAGCTTGTCTTTGCCATCACTTTCTATGCCGAGCTCCTTTTTGATGCCCTTGAGCTGTTCCATCAAGTAATACTCGCGCTGTCTCTTTGCAATTTTGCTTTCAACCTCCTTTGAGATCTTGTTCTGAAGCTGTGCATTCATCAATTCCTTTTTCAATACCAGCAATGCTTTCTGTAACCTTTCAGGAACATTCATAGTTTCCAAGACTTCTTGCAATTCTTCAGGCTCTCCAGCAGAAACGGCTGCAGCAAAGTCAGCGAGCTTGCCAGGCTCCTCAAATACGTTTCCGGCCGACTGTGACATGGAGAAACTTGCAATTTGATCCCGGAACAAGGGGTTGAGTGAAGCAATATCCTTGAAAACTGACACGATTTCAGAGGTAACGGCTCGCACGACTTGATCCTTTCTGGAAAATGGTTCATCTTGTAGGTTCTCAACATTCGCCAAGGATACGTTAAACTCTCTGGTCAATAAACCCGGGATATAGTGCGAGGACGCCGATTTAGCATCAGCATCTCCTAGCACGGGCAGGTGGGCGAGAAGCGCGTGATGGTTTAGTCTATAAGTGAATCCTGTCACAGAAGAAGATAGCTCTTACTTGTTTTATGCTCGATCTCCGCACGGGCTATAGTTATTCTGGGATCCACTTCCTTTCTGTCATGACCTCGAGGCGGTATCAAATCCGTAATCTTTATTCTTCGATGAGGATACAATACTGCCGTCAAACCAGGCTCTTGTTGCTGCTGTTCACCGTCTTTCTCTCTCATCATTCCTCCTCCAGCAGGAAATACACTGGTGATCTGGGCGAACACACCCACCGGATACACTTGGTCCAAGCTCTTTATCTTATCCACATCATTTTCTTCATCTTTAAGCAAAAAGGCACCCACATAAGGCTGTCCTCGTCTCAAAAGTTCTTTGATGGCACCCGTCACATCTGGATCCTTGACCACGACTGCCTTGTAAAACCCGGGAAACAAGGGTCGCCGTGCAATCGGCAATGCGAGTACTTGAGGATAGTTTTCTGGTACACTGGGCTTCTGGAGCTGATTATCAATCACATGAAAAAGCGCTGACGGCTTTCCCTCTCCTCCTCCTCCGTCGTCGCCGCTGCCATGGTCTCCTCCTTGACCGGCTGTACTGCCTCCCTCTTCAGAACCACTACCCTCGTCTTTTGGATCGCGTTCGCGTAATTGCACTGAGGATGTCGACAGCGATCGTACATTACTCGGTTGTTTGAGTGGTTGCAATGCCACAAAAAGAGTTTTCGAGGAACTTTTGCGTAGCGATTGCAGTAATGCTTCGCCACCCCATAGCGTTACCAAGGGCGGAGAAGACGCGGTCGACGAACTGCTCGAAAATGACCGTACCGGTAAAGCAGAGCTACCTGTTTGAATGGTTGACAGTAACTTCGCATTAGGCTTTGACCTTGGAATAGTTTTTGAAATGTGGAACAAGAATGTGTGGCTCATGGCGTCTGTTGCAAGGCAGGACACGCCAGCATGACCTCAGTTTGCATTAACGCGCTTTAGATCTCCGAATTACGGATAAATGCCAGTAACAGAAGTTATTCAGGCAAAGTGCACGTTCTTTGGTCGCGTCAGGCCCAAGCTCGATGGCTGTCATTGACGAGAATTGGCCGTAACCGCATGCGCGACTGGGGTTGTATTTAATGCGATCATGTTACGACCATCAGCGTGAATATTAGCGCCATTAGTTCGGCAAAGCGGTATCTGCTGATCTATTATCTATACTTGCAGCCCCAAACACAAACACATGACGCACGAGAGTTATAAATGGAAGGAGAGCCCTGTTAGTGGATTGAATGAAGCGCAGATACACAGTTGCTTGGCAAAAGATCAATTAACAGCCGGAGCCGTTTTTGGATGAGAGCGTGATCTGATTCCGCAGAAACCCCAGCCACGATGTAATGGTGCATGATAATACCTTTTTCCCGGCAACATTGGTACTATGGATTAGTGCGTGTTAGCATGCATGTAGCCTATGATATGTTTAGTAAAAAAAAGAAAGAGACTTTAGACAGGGTTTTCCGACACATGTGCGATAGTGCCAAGGCAAGCATTTTAATTAGAAATCCGGGATTTGATAAAGTCATGTAATTTGTTCCTGCGTTGTCCATTTGTATTGTTCTTGCGGACCAATTGTTGGTTTTTGCACTAACACAGGATTGAAACAGGGAATCTGTCGATAGAACAGATTAAACGTGTCGATGATAACACGCGCCCGTCCATAACCCGTCTTCTTGAGCATACCCTTAGAAGTGCAAATTTAGAAATGTTACACGACAAAAAGTTTCTTGTGATTTAAACACTCCGCATTGATCAAGGCTGCACATGCACACTGCCCGATTCTGGTCCGCGGGCTTCTTCAGAAAACAAGGTTCAGATGGCCAATTTGTAACTCAAAAACAATTCGCCCGTGCTACTTGAACCGTTTTGTCTCTCTTTTGTGAGCCCGAATCCCGCGCCATGTTACAGTGAAGACTTGACAAGGATCAAGGAGACAGGAAAAGTACTTTTAAGATGCCGCTTCGTGTAACCTCGTTAATTTGCGATGGGGGTGGTATAAAATGGCTATTGCCAGGGTCAACACCAATGCTCACTTTCCCTTTGCAGGTTGGACCATTTTCGAAAGCCGGGCAAGGTACACACCACTACAGAGGGTGTTGCTGCTTCTTGTAGACAGTTTAGACTGACGGAATACTATTAGTCGAATATAAATGTATCAGAACAATTTTGATCCAAGGACAAGCCCAGGCACAACTCCTTCTCCTCCGTTGCCAACCTACTCTGAGCAATACCCGCTCCAAGATACCTCATTTCACAATTCACCCACTATGCAGCGTGGCAATGATCCTCTGACATATCCTGAAGAGGTCCCACCATCGGACCCAATGATGCGCGAACCTCTCTTGAGCAGCCCGGACGGTCCCAGATCACCCTTTTCTCGAGTTGTTGGAGGAGGTGGCGGTGTGCAATTCATTGAACCGCAATCACCTGGTCCACGATATGGCGAAGCACCTCGTCGGCAGCCTCGTCGTTACAAGACAGGTACCAATTATAGTCCATTTACTTGCTGGTTGCTGAATCACAAGCTGACATCGGGTTAATAGTGCGAAAGGTCAAGCTGACGGGTGGTAACCTTGTCTTGGACAACCCCGTACCTTCAAAATATCTAGAGCGTTTGCCTCGAAAAGATGCCCACGAGTTTACGCACATGCGGTACACTGCTGCCACCTGCGATCCAGCCGACTTCGCGAGTCAAAATTACACGTTACGACAGCAGCTCATGAACAGAAGTACGGAGCTTTTTATTGTGCTGACTATGTACAACGTGGGTATCCTTTTTTAGTTGCCGGATGCCACTGTGGTCTTGACCATTTCTGGTTAATTAATACAGGAAGACGAAGTCCTCTTTTGCCGTACGTTACACGGCGTCATGAAAAACATTGCTCATCTCTGCTCGCGTACGCGATCGTCTACTTGGGGACCCAATGGATGGGAGAAAGTCGTTGTCTGTGTCGTGTCCGACGGTCGAACAAAGATTCACCCGCGCACTTTGTCTGTCCTGGCTGCTTTGGGCGTCTACCAGGATGGCGTTGCCAAAAATATTGTCGAAAACAAACCTGTCACAGCTCACATCTATGAGGTACGTGAAAAATATCGGCGCGCTCGTGCATAGCCAACCGTAAATTAATAACTCCTCCTCTCCTTCTCCGTAATAACAGCACACCACGCAAATATCCGTTGACCCCGACATGAACTTCAGGGGCTCCGAAAAGGGCATCGTGCCTACTCAGATGCTCTTCTGTTTGAAGGAAAAGAACCAAAAGAAGATTAACTCTCACCGATGGTTCTTTCAAGCCTTTGGCCCACTTATCAAGCCACATGTGTGTGTACTTATCGACGTCGGTACTAAGCCGGGCCATACTTCTATTTATCATCTCTGGAAATGCTTCGATATCAACAAGAATGTTGCTGGCGCGTGTGGTGAAATCAGAGCCATGACAGGTACAGTAACTAACAGGGGAAGAGAACATTCAAAGAATCAGTCTAATCCGCTCGTCATTAGGCAAAGCTGGTGTGGCACTCCTCAATCCTCTGGTTGCTTCTCAGAACTTTGAGTACAAGATGTCGAATATTCTCGACAAACCCCTCGAGTCTGTCTTCGGATACATTTCGGTACTGCCTGGTGCTTTCTCAGCCTATCGATACTCTGCCTTGCAAAACGATGTGAATGGCCACGGTCCTCTCGAAAAATACTTTTTGGGTGAAAAGATGCATGGTAGCGACGCCGATATTTTCACCGCCAACATGTATCTGGCCGAGGACCGTATCTTGTGTTACGAACTAGTCGCAAAGAAGGACGCTGCCTGGGTCTTGCATTATGTCTGCAACTCGTACGGTGAGACGGACGTGCCCGACAATGTACCAGAATTCATTTCCCAGCGAAGACGATGGTTGAACGGCTCTTTCTTTGCTGGTGTCTATGCACTCGTGCACTCTGGCAAACTCTGGAAATCCGACCACTTCTTCTTACGCAAAATTATGTTCATGTTCCAAGGCCTCTATCAATTGTACAACTTAATCTTTTCCTGGTTTGCTATCGTAAGTGTTAAGCAATACTTGTCATGAAGAAGAAAAGAAAGAGAGCGAGCTTATATTCATCTATTTGTTTATCCAGGGCAACTTCTACCTTACTTTTTACATCATGACGACATCCATGGAATCTGACTTCTTGGATCCTAAACCGTACCCCGCCAACGTCGCCAAATACCTTCACATCAGTTTCAATTATGTTTACGTTGTCCTTCTCGTCATCCAATTCATCATTGCCATGGGTAACCGACCTCAAGGCTTCAGATGGGCATACACCCTCAGTATCGTCTTTTTTGCCATATTGATGGTGTACATCATGTTCTGTACGATGTGGATCACTGTTGTTAGTGTGGATGTCGCAGTGACCGAAGCACGAGCATCGGACGACGTTTTCTTAGCATTGGTCAACCAAAGCGCTTTCCGTGAAGTCATTATCGCTGTGGTATCGACCTATGCGCTCTATTTCGTTTCCAGTTGCTTGTTCCTCGACCCCTGGCACATGTTCACCAGCTTTATCCAGTACATTTTCATGTCGCCCAGTTACATTAATGTCCTCAACATTTATGCATTCTGTAACACACACGACGTTTCCTGGGGTACGAAAGGCGACAACACAGTCTCCACTGAACTCGGTGTGGTCAAGGCTAAAAAGGGCAAAGACGGCGATCACCATGTTGAAGTCGAAGTTCCTACTGAACAGAAGGATTTGAACGAGCAGTATGAAGAACATTGCATGGAATTAAAACGGGTCGTAGAAGCGGCGCCGGAAAAGCGCGACGCCAAAACAAAGCAGGAGGATTATTACAAGGCTTTCCGTACTCGTCTGGTAAGTTTTCGGATTGCTTATCTACTGCTTTGGCGTGCTGACAGGGTTCTTCAGGTACTATCATGGGTTATCACCAACATGGCTTTGGTCGCCGCTATTACAAATGGACAAATCCTGCAATGGTTTGGTACATATGAACAGCGTAGTACTATATATCTTGGTTTCATTCTTTGGTCCGTGGCTGGTATTTCAGCCATTCGCTTCATTGGTTCATGTCTTTACCTAATCCTCAGAATCTTCACTGGTTAATCTTGCATCTACTTCATTTATATCTCACTTTCATATTCAAGTTCGTTTAATTACATTTCAGTTTTCCACAAAGGTGCTGGTTCACGTTGATAAGACGAATTAAACTGTACCCATATACCGTACATAGAGCGAATGCTTCCTTTGTCTGTTGCAGCCTATGTCGTGCTTTGTTTCGTTACTGCATTACACACAACAGTATACAGATTAATCGAACACGGTCAATTGGTCTGTGCGAGAACGAGAACGCGCTCAAAGTCCATGCGATGGAAGTTTATACCCTATTACAGATCCTGGTTAGCGAGATTGGTAGTGCCTGGTCTCGCGAGTATTTGAGCGGACGGCACATTAGCTGCCTGTTGTTTGGTGTGAAGTTTTTACAGGCTCGCAGATCAGTCGTATATTCCATGCAGACCTCAGCAGTCAAGTCTTGACCAAAGAGGCTTCACGAGGTAGAGATCATTCTTTGCAGCAGTCTGTCGCGCATAACGACACCTTCGAGGCGCAGCGTCGCCAATAGCAATACGCCTTTTTAAGTGTTCCCAAAGACGCGTTTTTCCAGGTCCCACAAGTTGTTCCAAGATAAAAAAAAAAAAAGATATGCACTCATCGGATAGTGTGTCCAGGGCACGTTTAAACAGTAGATCATGGCAGTTTGCAGGAGCGGATCTGAGCAAATGCTCTCAAAAGGATATCACTTTCTGAAAGTGGAAAAAAATAGTCACTTAGTAGGGGTGTAAAGCAGTGAAAGTAGAATAAACAAGTTCAGCCGCGTTTTCAAAGACTCCCCTCTCTGCCGATTTATTCCCTAATGTCGACTCACGGCACGCAAGATCTGCCACCTCCAGGAGGCTACAAGGAAGTCCGTTACCGCCGTTACCTTCCTAAACGCGGTCCCTCTGGTTTCGCCATCATCGCTGGCGTTACTGCACTATCTATCTTTGGTTTCTACAGAGTTGGCCAAGGCAACTTGGAAAGACGGTAGGAATTGTATGACGGAATTACGCATCGCGAGTTGTTCTGACAGCACCAAAAAAGCGAGTTGAAACGTGAGAATCTGTGGTCGCGCATCCACCTTATTCCATTGCTGACAGCAGAAGCCGATCGTGATATGTATCGTCGCACTCTGGCAGCCAAGAACCGCGAAGCAGAAATCATGAAGGATGTCAAGGATTGGAAAGTTGGCGAATCGGTTTACAACAACACCAAATATTACACTCCACCCTCATATGTCATCGTCCCTGAAGGAAACTAGAGGAATACGTAGAATAACGACAACGAAGAGAAGAAAGAAACGTCTTTGTTCAAACGTCAGCAAAATGTTTAGTGTGGTTCTGGCAGCTAATTTAATGTGCACGCATTCAAACTAGGTCTGCATAGATATACGCTATATATGACCTTTTATTTCTTTTGCTTTTGTGCCTTTTCCTTTGCGGATTGCCGTGCAGCAATTAATGCATCCTAAATGGGCGATCAATAACTTGGTTCGATCTGTAAGCATTCAATAACCACTTACATAGCCAGGAAAGTCGTACACAATGCCTGCTTCTTTGATCTTCTCACGTCGTACTTTATGACGGTAAAGGAGTCTTTTGTACAGTTTTTCATATTCTTCTTCTGTTCGCTGTCGGTTCTGCTTTGCAATGTGCTTTCTGGGCACTGGATTCTTTTCACGCTTTATGGTAATTAAAGAAGGATAGAATAATTTTGGAGGTACGCGGTCCTTTGGGATATAATGACCTATTGAAAACAAGGATTAGTAAGGCATGCTCCAGAAATACCAATGATCCCTTTAGTAATAGAATTACATTGCAATAAGCGGCCAAACAGGAGATAGTTGTGCATTGTTTCGGCAACGATTTGAGCAACTTCATGAGAGGCGAACTCGATAAATGCGTAATGCTTTGACCGTCCAGTCTTTTTGTTACGTGATAGTCTGAGCCGCGTCACGTCGCCAAATTGACTGAAATACTGTTTCATTTCCTTCTCATAAAAACCATGGGGAATCCTTCCAATATATATGACACCAGGCTCAACATCACCGTCCTATACGTACACACATATCTGTATTAGCAAACGATGGATGTAACATGCTAGACACGTTACCGTTGATTTCTTTCGATGCTTATCGAATTTGGCCTTTGTCTCGAGCATGCTCTGCTGCATTTTACTATTGCTTATGGCAACGACGTCCTTGTTCTCACTGAAAGTATCTGCCTTTATCTGATCCTCTTCATCTGAGCTGTCTTCGTCGTCGCTGACAAGGTCTCCCAGAATCTCCTTTTTCAATGCGTCATCCTCGTCTACTTCTTCGTCGTCACTGTTGTGTGAATCCTCTTGTTCTTCCTTTTCAGGTTCGTTTTCGCTGCTATCTTGCTCCACTTCCTCCTCAGGTTCGCTTGCGCTGTTATCTTGCTCCATATATTCTTCTTCTCCGTCCTTTGCAAGTTCGTTTTCACTGCTATCTTGGTCCATTTGTTCTTCCTCTTCCTCTTCTACTTGTTTCTTTCCCTTTTTGGCCTTTGCCGGTTGCGCAGTCTTCTCTGTTTTTATAGCTTTCTTAGCTTTTGCCGGTTTCGTAGCCTGCCCTTCCTTTACAGCTTTCTTGGCTTTTGCCGGTTTAGCGACATTCTTTTCTTCCTTTGTGTCTTTCTTTGCTTTCACAGACTTTTTTGGTTGTTGCTGCTTGCTGAGCTTCTTGTCGTCAGACTGAAGTTTCGCCTTTTTTGTTGGAACCGTAAATTCTTGCACTTCAACTTCGCTGGCAAAGCTGACACGTTTCTTTGATGCAGAAGCTTTCTTCTGCTCAGACGTGGTTTCTTTAATGACCTGTTTTGATTTCACTGCAGGCATTTCTCTGATCAGGATAAAGGGAGTAGGGAAGAGTTACTGCCAGAAGTGGTTAACGAAGCAGAGAAAAAAATTCAAGTGAAAGCGAGTCACGAGAGAGCCAAGTGCGTGCATTGTTGCAGCAAAGCCGCCCTTATGGAAAGTTGAAGCAGAATCGATATTGATAAAGCACATTGAATGCTGTGGTTGCTTTGAGCGCGAAAGAATCTTCGGAAACAGTGCAAAACGAAATTCTGCAAGCACAAGTTAGAGTACATGTCTGAACTAACGCTTATGCCTGCAGCTTCTAGTACGCTGGCTGTGTGCCTTACAGCACTTTCCCTCGCATCTACTGCGAAATCCTGGCAAGCTCATCAACGATTAGAAAGTAGTAGGTTACAATTTCAATAGGTTAATTAAATAAAAAAGACACGCAAAGCTCGGTGGAGCTGATAAGGGGAAGAATCTTCTAGTTAGTTTACAAGGACAAAAAGATACCAGCTACGGTAGCCAAGGCCATCAGTGAATAGCTGAAAACAGTACGTGCTGAGCCACTGTTGCTCAATTCAACTTGGTTGCCGACGCTGAATTGAAGGTTTTTGAAATAGGTGTAAGTGTCTACAGGGGTCGCGTATTGAGCGCTTCCGCCGCCAAAGAATGTGCTAAACATGAAGCTGGAGGCCGCGATTGCATTCGAGGTACGGTAAAGCAACGACTGTTCATTAATCACCAGCGATCCATCCTGCCAGACTTGGAGGACGCCGTTGGACTGTGAAGCGTTGTTTATTTTGACATAGATCTCTAGGTTGGTCCATTTGTTTGTTTCGAATCGGAGAGCGCCGCGGGAGAAACTGATGCCATATTCGTCGTTGCACAGGGTGTTACTCGAGCCACAAATGCTGTTATCTGGAATGTAAGCGTATGCTTCACCAGCGCCTTTGTTTTTTTTGAATTAATGAGGCTGAATGGGGATATAAGCCCAAATAGTAACCGTACCTCCTTGGCGCCACATTAAACGCATTGAAAAGCAATTAGAGCCATCGGCTTTGTTGCCTCCGGAACAGACTTGGTCCGTAGAGCCTGACGGAAAAGAAAGAAATCAGGGTCACGTAAAATCAATTTACGTCAAATTGGAAAATCAATCGTACCGCCAAATATTCCTGGCAGCTTTCCACCCAAGACCCATTGAAAATTGTTTGCAAAGGCAAGGTCATAGCTCAATAGTGCGCTGTCATAGGACGCATTGCCAAATTCAGGAGGAATTGCTTTAAAGTCGGTTCCGCCAAGACTTCCAGAATTCGACTTGGTGCCTGTGGGTGAATACGATCCTGCAGCATACAGCACCTTCATGACTGGTTGGGACGCGTTGTTGGTAATGGGATCTGTCTCAAATGATATATCTGAATTGCCATAAAAGTTGTTGCTTGTTACGCCCCATTCGCTGACAAGGTAGCCTCCAACGTCGCTTGGGTTGCTGGATGGCATAGGTGCCTGCCAAGTCTGCTTCAAGCCGAGTTCTTGCGCACGCGAAGAGAGTTGTTGGCCCGTAGCGTATCCAAACAATACTCCGAATAATACAATAGACAGCGTCACTAATACCATTGATTAAGGTATACTGAAATAGAAAGGGAAAACGAGAAAGAAGAAAAGGATCTTTTACAAGTCCCTGGGAAACACAGAAACTGAGACACTCTAAAAATAGAGCACGGTGTTAAAAATTCTGCGGTTTCACGTCAGCAGTGCAAGAGAGTCCATTTCATTGGGTGTCAATTTCATCTTCCGAAATCTGAAAATTTTCAGGTTGAGCTTTCGTGACCCACCCATACTGTTTATTGATTGAACATTTGCGTCCCACCTTAGGTATTGATCCGGTGCTTTGGATCCCGATGTCCCGCCAGGAACGAAGCCGATGCCTTCGCTGGCGGCTTGGCTGGATGCCGAGCGGGAAGCCTTGGACATGCCGCAACTGTCGTGCTG